>OZ035881.1:25237725-25362206 GCA_964034835.1 Muscina levida
CCATAATTTTGTAAGTAACAAATGGAAGGCGGAGCTCGATGTCCAACTTCGCTAATAATACCTTCTTTTCAACGAAATTCCCAAAAATCCCATATAAGGAACACCCTAAGGCACATATACTCTAGTTATATAAATATATGTGTATACATTAGGGTGATCAATTATTCGGGTTTTTGCGAAAACCGGTTTTCGAATTATTCGAAAAATCCGGTTGCTTTTTTTGAAATTCACAAAAAACCGGATAATCCGGTTTTCAAATGTATGCCAAATAAAAAATTAAAACACAATTTTTGACAAAAAAAAATTGCATTAAAAAATTGCAAAAAATAATTCAAAAGTACTTAAAAAAGGAAACTTTTAGTTTAATTATAATTACAATGCAAAACATTACTGAGATCAGTTTGTTATTTTAACAAAGACAAACAAAACATAACAATTCATTTGTAAATACTTGATTGTGTATAAATATATTTAATTTAATCTTTAGTTTTCCGTTAAGAAATATTTATAAAAATAAGATAAAATTTAAGTGCTTGGGTGTATACCTATTTTATTCTTTGGTTCTTATAAAACTTGCCATTGAAAATGCCCTTTCACTCAATGTACTAGTTGGACTTATTGTGTTCAAGGCGTTTAATAATCTGTCAAGGTTTTCAGTCCTTTTGCCGCTCTTATTCATATATAAAAAATCTTCCAAAAGAAAATTTTTGGTAGATTTTTTAATGGTAGTTTTAGGATTTTGAACGTTTTTTATAGCTTTATTTAGTTCTGTTTCTATAGTATCTTCAGAGGCATCAACGATAATTTGGTCATTTAAATCTGTAAACGAATCATGTTCTTCAGTAAATAATCGTGAATACAAAATGGACGCCAACTCTTTTGTTTCATTTTTACTTGAATATTTTAAAAATGCGTCAATAATTGGGAGTTTACTCGTACTTAAATACAAAATGAGAGTATTCAGTGTTTGAATACTTCTTTCTGATATACGTCTTTTTAAAATTTCACAAAAACGTTTTGCTTTCTGGATCAAGTGTTCGGACAGTAACATTTATATATATTATGTAAGACATATCCAACCTTTCATCGACCACAATAGAGAAGCGCTGGTTTTTCTGCTTTAAGAAAATCAATTTTTTCGTAACCTTATCTTTTTTGGATATATAGAAATCATATATTTTCTCCCATATTGTAGTCTCAGAAGCCGGAAGAAGCTGGAAAAAAACATGTACCAGTACACATTTAACACATTTTTGAATGAATTTAAATTAAAAGTATCGAACGCCAAAAAACCGAGATTCGACAAAAAATAACCGGATTATTCGATATTCGAAAAACAGGGATTTAAAAAAAACCGACGGTTTTTATGAGTGAAAAAAACCGAGTAGCCGGTTTTTGAAAACCGAACTGATCACCCTAGTATACATATACATTATGATAGCTATATACCAAAGTGTGTAGGTGCCAGTCAGTGTTTATATGCTTGGCACAACAGAACGTGTCTGTGTGTGCTGGTGAGAGCTGTGATGTGCTTGCCCATATATCCTATACTATATTCTATGTTGCTATTATTTTGAAACACTAAACTGGAGTGAAATTCTAGTTCCTAGTGCCCATGAAAAACCATTGCTTTTCTCTGTCAGAAGATCTTAATTCTTTAAAAAATTTACTAGGAAATAAAAGAGGAAAATCAATACGGAAAACAAAAATGGTGTTTCAAATGTTAGGAAATGTCCATGAGACTTTGAGCAATATATATGTTTAACCTTCATGTGCTCGGGATTGTAAACTTACGTGGACGGTCGGATGACTACAAATGTAGCAAACATGGAATTTTAAGTAATAAACACATATTTGCTTTAAAATTTTATGGTTAAATTATTTTTTTTAAGACAAAATAATATATATTACTACAAAAATAAATAGTTCTAAAAAACTAGCATCTTTTGCCTGTTTTTGTGTGAAAAATGGATAACGCACACCAGGATTGGGCTAGGTGAATTGGATTTATGTATATCATTAGTTACATCAGCATAGCTTCCAAAGTTGTATATTCAGGACAGTAACCATATTTCAGATGTATATCCCAATATTTTGAAATGTACATGCGTTGTTCCATTAGATACATGAAAAGCTATTATGCCCAGCTCCGCCGGAAGTTTCGCTTCATGCTTTTGTCTTGAACATGGCTTTGATTTTCAAAATATATCATGACTAATACGCTTATATCAAGCATATTGTAGAACATTGCCAAAGGCAACGCCAAGTTTAACTTTTGTTTGTGTGGCGGAAACCATTTTGTACATATCTTCTCCGCATACTTTGGTTTTTTTTGCAATATAATATGTTTGAATAGTTTTTTCGGAACTACAGACTTTGTTAGAGGAACACTTGTAAGTATTATAACCGACCTTCCATTTTTGCTGTCCAGACAACCTGCTCATGTATGGTAATTGTCAAACCAAGAGGCGTCCCGTCTAGATTCGATCATTTGAATGGGAGAAGGGGTGGGGCGTTCTGACGCTTTGTATACTATTGTAAGATTAATATAGTGATCTCACTTAAATGGGAGGTACCAGAAGGGGTGTGGCAAATGTTTCGACATTCTGAGGATTTATCTACTATTTTAAGATAATTGACTGGCTTAATTAAAAAAATAGGTAAAATTGTGTGGGAAGTATCAGAAGGGATAGCTTCATTTGGACATTGTAGCACAGCTATAATACACATCGTTTAAACTGCACATTGCATCTTATCCCATCGATTGATTTATTGACGCTTGTTAGCAATAGAATTTCAACGAACGCTCTCAGTTCTATATAGGTTAGATACCTGATTTCACATCGTCTGCTTTGCAGTATTGCAGTATCTTTATCCGACTTTTGGAATAATTTGATGAATTATTATACTTTGCAACCATTGCACCATGACTCTGTCGTGTAACGGCCTCCTGCTCTGCAACCAAGTCGTTCTGAATATTTTATAATTTAGCTATGTCGTTCTCTTGCGATCTTCTCCAATAACGTACCCAGCAAGTATAATTTCGTATTTCGCGTTAATTCTTTAGAAATGATTGTGAAAAAACAAAATCAATACTAAAAGCATACGTTTCAACAAATGTTAACCAAAAAAAATTGATTTTAGTTGAAAATAGGGTGAATTTCCATACATTTTGTATATTGACTACATTTGTAGTCAGCCGGCCAGGGGATGGCCATTTTAAAATTATCATATGGAGTCAGCAAAAGTATTTTTTATTGATAGTTTTATAAGTTTAATCTGGTAAAAACACTTTTTTAGGATGCTACTAAAAATTTCGTACCATTCCCTTTTGTAACAGAAAAGTTACAAGAGTTATACTTCAAAATTACTACAAATGTAGTCATCCGAACACAAAAAGGTTAAAACATAACAACTAAATCAAATACTTATACTCTATAGTTACTAAATATAGTATAGCATAGTATAGTTTTCCTTTAAAACTCAATTGGTGGAACTGTGTAAAAAATATTGTAGATACCGCGCACCACTCTAGTATCATATGATATGCTATAGTGTTGATTGCTAGTGTTCAATTGCATGACAAACATTCTATGAACAATTATTGCATTCCAATTGTGTATATATACTAGGGCGTTTCACTAAAAAAATTTTGCAACTCTTGAAGCGGAATATTACAGCTTGTGATCTAAAAGAATTTCGAAAATTTTTTGGGATTTTTTGAAGATGGGTACGGGGTCGCTGAAACAGATTTTATCAAAAAAATGAGGTTATGGAGAAAAAAATTTTATATTATTTTTTTCTGGTGCTTTTTGTTCATACAACTAACCAATTCTCTTAGCAATGATCCGATCCCACGACAAAAAAATTATATGTGTGAAATATTATTATATTATGGACCACTTTGATAGTCTTAAAAGTGAAAAATAATTTTTCCTAGATTTTAAACCTCGATAACTTGAAAAGTTTTCAAAATTTTTTCAAGATGTAAAATGCGTTACAAAGATTATTTAGATACCTTTATTTTGGTATATATAAGTTTATATCTTACTTGTGAAAAATGTTGCAAAAAATAAAAAATAGACAAAAAAAGACATTTTTTATTTTTAAATTCACACTATTTGAATTTTAAAATTTTTGAAATAGACCCTTTTTAAAATGTAACAAAATTCATAATGCATAATTTTGTAACCTCAAACAGTAAAAGTGTTTTTGATGAATTAAAGTTGCCCACTTCCTTTTTTCGAAAGATACACTTTTATGGGAAAATGATGATGATTTTGTTTCTTCAAAGAAAAAGCTAGAAAAACTATGTGTTGTGAATGATTTATCAGAAAGAGGCGTGGCGTCGACTACAATATATAACAAAAAAATTACAAAGAATGAGGATGATTTTCAAAACTTATTGGTTAGAGTTGATAACAATCAAAAAATTATATCTAATGTTAACAAAAATGTTATTGAAAAAGCTCTTAAGAAACCAATTTGAAAATACTTCCACAGTTGTTCCACATTTAGTGGTTAATGTATTGTAATTTTAGATACAAATTTACTTTTTAATTTTAATTTGTTCATTAAATATGTTGATTTTGTTTATTTTATATCTTTTGATTTTGTATGGGAATACAAATATATTGATGATTTTTATTAAAGCAATGTATTTTAGAAGTTTTTTTTTTACTTAACCAAGAACGAAACATAATGAAATTCTTTTAATTTTCATAAAATTTGATAAATAAAAAAAAAATTCTCAAACTTTAATTTTTTTCTTATATTTTTCCAACAAGTAAAAATAAATCTATGTACCAAATAAAAGGTAATTTAAAGACCTTTCCAACGCATTTTACATCTTGAAAAAATGTTGAAAACTTTTCAAGTTATCGAGGTTTGAAATCTAGGAAAAATAATTTTTCACTTTTAAGACTATCAAAGTGGTCCATAATATAATAATTTTTTACACCAATAATTTTTTGTCGTGGGATCGGATCCATAAGAAGAGAATTGTTTAGTTGTATGAACAAAAAGCACCAGAAAAAAAATAATATAAAATTTTTTTCTCCATAACCTCATTTTTTTGATAAAATCTATTTCAGCGACCCCATACCCATCTTCAAAAAAACCAAAAATTTTTTCGAAATTCTTTTAGATCACAAGCATTAATATTCCGCTTCAAGAGTTGCAAAAATCGCAAAAAACGCATTTGGTGAAACGCCCTAATATATACGATACGGCTACCAAATACGACGTGAATGAAATGTTGACGTGTGTTCTATCTATAATACACTTCAAACGTTTTTCATTTAATTGTTTTTAGCCAAAATTTAAAAAAAAACGTAAATGTACTTTTTGGTGCAATAAATGCATTTTTCGTACAATAAATTGCATTTGATGGTACAATAAAAGTTAGTTTTGTTAGAATTAATAACACTTTCTGGTATAATGAATAAAATTTACCTTTTGGTACAATAAATTGTACATCTTGGTAATATACCTAACCGGTCAATGAAAGTACTTCTTGTTACACATTTTTTTCTTGTAACAAGAAAAAAGGGTCTTGTTACACATTTTTTTCTTGTAACAAGAAGTACTTTTATTGTATCGTACAATGAGTGTTTTAATAATACCATCAAAGAATAAAGTAATGTTAGGTCTTTAAGCCCTTGGAACTTTAACATTTTTCTTTTAATACCTTCATTGCTATAACCAAAATGCAAGTGTTTATTCACAACAGATATAACAAAACAAGCGAAATATAAACACTAAGTAACATCAAAAATAAGTCTAATACACGAGCTTGTCATACAACACTAACTTACATACTACATGTCCCGAATAGATATCATGTGCAACAATCATGTACACAGACAAATATTTCACTGGGTATTAAGAAGAACATCAATGTGTGTGGATGTGTATCTTTGTACGCATTACTGCCTTCATGGTTGTACCTACAAGTGTTTACGCACCGGTGCTAATGATTATGCCTGTCCATGGACCCTCATTGGTTAGCATAGCCTACAGAACTATATACTGTTCATAGGTATTGCCCTACTGTACTTTTTTGTTCTAGCTCAACCTGGTCGTTTACAGTGTTGTATTGAATGCACCTTCTGTTTTTATTTTTGTTTCACGTCACCAAAAACTAATCTCGAAGTACTCTTAACATGGTTTAAGCTAACATCAAACTAACTGCTGCTGAAACACCATCATAACATACTTACAGTCCACACATCTGCTGCAATGTATTTCAGAGCACATCTCTTTTAATTAAGTAACACAGCGGGTGCTGTGACCACTGAAATTTAATGAAGTTTCTGAGAAGAAGAATTAATCTGGCACCGAAACTCCACTTCAATTTTAGCGATTCTTGACCGCTGTTAGTTCATTGTTCATGGTACGCGACTTATTGTGGATGAGGTTACCAAGGGAAACCTTGGCAGTATTTGCGATATTACTTTAGGTAGTGAACAGCATGAAGTTGTCGGTACTGAGGTAATATAAAATACTAACTTAATTGTGTAGTAAAAGTGAAGAGAAACTTGAAGGTATAGTTATAGGTATAATTACGTATAGAATTTAAAGAATATTTGCATTGCTGAAATAATAGCCAATTCTATGCAACCCACTAGTACAATGCGTTTTAAACTTCGAGACAAGTTCCTTATATTAATTTTCCTTGAAAATTTTAACGCTATGATCACTTTTATACATTTAAAAGCGACGACAACTATTTATGCGGTAATAAGTAATCCCTTCATATCCCGATCAACAATTACTACCAATGTTGCTTTGCATCTCTCCCAAATTACAGACGTTTGTCGTGTGCGTTTCTAAATGTTCCCATGCATTAATCCGTCATCAATGTTGCTTTTGAACTTGTCTGAAACTTCAAAATCAGATTGTGAAGCATTGAGTGCTACTTGTCCTTGCAGTTTTATGCTGCAGGTTAGTAACTACTTGCAAACATACGCATATACATATTTCAGACATCTGACATCGTCTTGTGTGTACTCATCTTACTACACAAGTTTACACACACACACACTAAAAGTAAAAACACCAATAAGGATAAAAACGATTATAACTTAAACTACAAATTTTTGTTAGCTATAACAGTTTGCCAGTCAAGGACTGACGTTGATTGCAAGTCCATGAGACGTGATATAAAATGAAAGTAATTTTTCACTCTTGTATAAAAGTTTACCACCACTACAATGCTAACTATCAAAATTGTATAATAAAATAAAAACTCAAACATAAAGAGTAGAAATTTCAGCGAATAATAACTTGACTGTATGTATAACATAGTATGATATGTGATAGTATAAGTAGTGTATAGAAATAAGCATATTGAAATAATATAGTTTAGAAATCTTTGTATAAATATCGTGGTGTTCTTTATTGTACTGAATTGAATTATTGAGGTAATGTGCATAGACGAATACATGGGGTTTGCGGATGTAATTTTGTTTTTGTCTCCACAAGGCAGCCCTGCTCCATTTATAAAAAGAAATGTGCATAGCAATAATTGGAACAATCTGTCAATATTTGGAGGTCGGCTAAAATTTTAAAATAGTTGTTGAATCTCACAACATTTTTTTGCAAAATGAAATATGTTTCCAGTAACATTTACATTTTCGAATATAATAATAAGCATGTTTGTTACTTTGACTGAAATGTAGTCACATTCTGACACTGAGCAAAGAAAAATATATATTCAAAAAATGTAAAACATAATATGCTCAGTTATTTTCGGGAAAACATGCTGATTACATTTCTTCACTAAAGAATCATTTGTCTGACAGTATTAACAGAAGTGATGCCTTTCTGTCAAATTTCCAAATAAAATGTTTCATTTAGGTTTTTAGTAATAAAGCCAGATCTGTTAGGTATAAAATGAGTCTTTTCCTAGGAAAATCCATGCAGAAATTTTGATATTGTTAGCAGTTGAGGGAAAGTACTTTATAGTGACACGAATTTCTATCTTTTGTTTGAGAGCACAGCAAACAGAGATCATAGTCGTGGTGAGAATCATTCCCGCGAATCTCCTAATAGGTATAGAAATACGGAAATATTGATTATTTTGAATAATAAAAATAACATCAGAAATACGTATGAGCAACAGAAACTTGATAACATAACTCATACGCTCCAGATAACCTTGCAAAAGTTGTGAATTATTAAATGTCTAAGCCTCGATTCCATAGTACAATAAATAACAATAATTTTCACAGGACATCCAATTGGAAAACCGCAGGACATTATTAACCCTTATCCTGTTTTTAAAAAAAATTACGTATACTGTATTTATGGGTCAATTTTGCCCAATACATATTTATTTAAATTTTTAAATTTTTTGAAATAGTTCGACCGTTTTTAAAAGAAATTATACTATTACAATAATTTTTGCACACAAACTTTGCAACATTTTCTGAGTATTTTGTACTTTTTGAACATTTGGGGTATACATAGCAGCGGTCCCTTGAAAGGTTTGTCTTTTACAGTTCGCTTGATGTAGCTGGATTTAAACTGCGTAAGATTGCTTTAGCTGAATTGCTGTGAATTGGCGAGATATTTCATGTTAAACAAGAGGCCTGCCTAATTCGTTCAAAAATATAAGACGTCAGAAATTATTTTTCTTATTCCAGTCTTGATTTATTGAATTAAATGAATAATAAACGTTATATTTTGTAATGTCCAACATGTTGTGGAATAGGGTTGATAGCCATCGATCGATGAGATCTGCGCCTGCAAGTGCAATTTCTGTCCAATTATATTATCAATTCCTGACTTAGTGTTATGGCGTTAGTATGATATAATGTGCTTACTAAAATAACAAACCTAATTTGCTTGGGTACGAGAACAAATGCAAGATTGGTTGTCTTATTTTCTTTATCGATAAGAATTGAGAAAAGTTTTCTGGTATATTTTTCATGTCCAATTTTATTAGCAGAAGGTACGTTTTTTTCGGACTGGAGAACCATAGTAAGGTTTCCCTTGAGTAGTAAATTTCGAAATCCTTAGTATGTAAGCAAATTGTTGCATATAACTATTCGACATTTCAAATCTTTAACTAAATCCAAAACAATGCAAATATCTTGTTCCGGTTTTCAGTTTAAAACTTTATGTGTATGTGTTTGATTGCTACAACCATGTATAATTTATCTGAACGTCACATAGAGCCCGGATTCTTATCCCATATTTGCCGGGCTTAGAGGGTATATATTCCATGAAAGGACTACGTTCACGGTATGTAACTAATTGTTCACCTACGGTCGTACTTTCGCCAGGAATAACACTTTATACTAAAATTTCCTTTCCAGCGATACCAAAAGTCACTTATAAGAGCAAGTTTATCTCGCGCTTGTCTAAATTTCTGTCTGACTTTTTGTCGAAAGGAGAGCTTGAAGTACATTCTGAAATCGTTGCCTTCGATATTGGTCTGCCCTTCTTATCATCTTACAATCTTACTAGCCACACCACGAGATCGAAATACATACGAGCTAAGAGAAGAACGCCCAAATATGCTTTTGTTGAAATTTCGTCTACCAGAATCCAGTTTTCTTAAAAACTGAATGGATATAATAACAGTTGAAGAAATTTACAGCTAATGTATTTGACTTAGATATGCCTAAATCGCTATAAAAGTAAAACATAGTTAAAAATTTCGTTGATATTTGTATTGGGCAATATTGACCCATAAATGCAGTATCCGCAACTTTGTTCATAGGCCACATCCAAAAATAGTAATTAACTTAATTGAACTCCTAAGACCAAAATTAGGCCAAAAAAATAATTGCCTGAAAATTTAACGAATCAGTTTTCAGAACGTCCAAAGTTATAAGATCTCAAAAACGGTTTGGGCAATTTTTATACAGGATAAGGGTTAATAAAAAAAAATTACACACACACATACCATTGTACCTTTTTTAAACATTATCGAATTTTTTACACAATGTATTGTCATAGAAAAGTAAAAGATCGTCATCGGACATAAATATCTTATAAAACGTTTCCATTATTAACTCAATTTCATAAGATTTCATTACATTTCCCAACAAACGGGAAACAATCAAATTAAAAGCAACAATAACAAATGCCACAGATGCATCAGCCTCAGAAAAAAAGTAGAACAAAAAAACAGAACTCTGGAAACATTACAGGACTAGAAATCCCAGCCAACAAACAACATATAGTCAGCTATTGACGACTGACCTGCCTGGCCGCTTGCACAAGGCAACCACGTAGTGAACTTTATTACACCGCTCTAAGTTGAGCAAAAACTGCATGTGCCTAAGGGATAGCGTCTATATGAAACATAATGTTACAGTCATCACATGCCTGTCTATGTATGTGTGTGTATGGACATACAGTCGTGTGTGTAAATGTGTATATATGTTTTACAGTTTGATATGGTTTTAGCAGAACTTGTCGATGTGTACATCCTTGATGAAGTAGATTGAGTGTTGGTTGTGAGCTCGTGTTTTTACCTCTCGGCTATCTCTTGCTCAAACTCAACATCTCATAGAAGTTTTTTCTCAGTTTATATTCGTTGGTCTCCTCCAAGTTTTCCTTTACGGTATTTTTGTGGAAAAAATTCAACTTTAGTTTGAAATTAAGATAGTTTGTCTACTGGCACGCTGCTAACAAACATTATCCAACTAACCAAACTTCAAAATACTGACACTAGAAAATACCAAAAGTAACAAAAAGGACTGAAAGAGTTTTGTGCAACATTTTTTTGTTTTACTTTACTGGTGTAATGTTTATTGCTAGGAGGCTAGAGAGAGAGAGAGAGAGGTCAAGGTGAAAATTTACAAAAATATGGGTACAGTTCAGTGAGTCTATAGATAGAAATGTGTTAAGTGCACTGATTGAGAGCAACATTCTCATTGTCTCATTAGTGGTATGCAGAAGAAGTACTTCGTTTTTATGTACCAAAATTAATAAGTGGTAACAATTTTGCTAAAAAAAAACTGCATCTTTATGGTTAGGCTTAACTCCCATATAATACTATTAACGCTCTTATAAAATTTTAAGGGTTTGCATTTAAACTCTAGACCTCTTGATTATTGATTATTTCTGTTCAATAGCCCATTCATCTACATAATAAAATATATTTTTTATTTCTTCCTCACTGTAGTCAGCTTCAGCTACTACCTATCATTTTTTTTGCGCAAACAGCGGTTGTCTTCGTTACTTTTTTACTTTAACAAAATCTTTTCGGTTTACTGGCAAACTCTGCTACTGAAGTTGTCTATCGCAGCGATACTGCATTTGACATCTTATCTTCTTTTGAATTGGGATAACAATAGCATAAGTTTTAATTTACGAAAGCAGTGAGTACAATACGAGTAACATTGTCCCTAAACCTTAAAAAAGTTTCATCTAAACCGATATTAATTGTAACATAGGCTACAAAGGTTATATTTTGGAGTATTAAGTTTTTTTTCTTACATATTAAATCAGTATTCTATACGTCGATGTTCCTACCAACAACTTAATGCTGCATAAGCTGTTTGGCGTTTTACAATATAGAAAAAAAGTAGAATGAACAAATTTGTTCTTTCTGTTCTTTGTTCCAACAAAGTTTTAGTCTGCCCCTTCTGCGCCGCCCATCTAATTTATTGCTGAAGGCTTGTCGAGCTCTTCGTTCGTTGAAATAAACAACTTGGTTTTATCCTCATTTATCGCCAGACACACTTCTGCCGATTTTTTCTATTTTTAAGGAAGACTTCATGTCAGCCAGTATCATCCCGCAAAGTCGAATCAGCTTCGTGGTGATACCAAACTCCGCCATAGAATATTATAATTTATGTCATATCAGACTGTGGTGCCTGTGTCGATATGCATTTCCTTGTTCTTTTCCAGGATTGGTCGTAGGGTTGAATATCTGGTTTATAGTGGATTTACCAGATCTAATGCCACACTGATAAGGTTCATTCAGGTTCTTTGAAATGGGCCAGAACAGTTTGAATGTCATGGCCAAGGCTGCAATTCGTCTGCTATTGTGTAAAATGCTTAGTACACAGTGCAACAGCCAATCTGGGGGGTGAGCAATTCCGAGTCAGGGTGAGGTTTCGAGGTTAGTATAGTTAATGGGTTTGGCCCAGGCCAAAGTTTTCGTCATGACCTTTTATATTTTTCCTTAACTTGATGTTTTTTTCTTGGGTTTTCAAGTATAATTCAAGAACCATACAGCTCAAATAAACATTTGCTATCAATAAAATTCCCTTTGCACCCCATGAATGAGGTATGGGATAGCTTCTCGCGTTGTTGTGAATTAAAACGCTTTCTATTTGGATTCACAACAAACGTCTCCTAATGACAAGCCTGACCAAAGTACTGTGCAATAAATATGTAGCGAGTTTTCATATGGTACTCGCTGCAAATGGATGTACAACGTATAAGTAATATTAATTTTAAAATTGTAAAGGGTTTTCCAATAAGAGGTGTTATTTTGGCATTCAGAGAAAAATGCAGGTATGCCGTTAATAATGAAAAACAACATTAGCGAAATAGCCACCACGAGCTCGCTTATAGGACCATATCCTTTTTATGAATTTTCCATAACCAAATCGAAAAGTGGCTGCCCTATGCCCTCGATAGCCTCACGAATTTTATCTTATAAGGTCTTGAATCGACGCTGGGCTATTGGCGTGGACCTTATCTTCCACGTGGCCCCAAAGGAAGAAGTCGCAAAGTGTTAGATCTCAAGATCTCTGTGGACAATTGTGATCACCTCTTCGAATGATAACACGGTCCGGAATCTTTTTCCGTAAAAGATCAATGATTTCGTTGATCGTGTGGCACGTAGCGCCGTCTTGTTGAAACTAAACGTTGTCCAGATCAATACCATCCAACTCCGACTTTAAAAAATCATTAATCATCACTGGATATCGCAATCCATTCAACTATTGATCCTACCTCATTTTTGAAAAAGTAAGGTCCAATGACCCCGCCGTATTATAAACCGCACCAAACAGTCACACGTTGAGGATGACGAGGCTTCTCAACAACAACTCTTGGGTTTTCCGAGCCCCAGATGCGACAATTTTGCTTGTTGACGTAGCCACCGAAGTGGAAATGGGCCACATCGGTCAAGATGATTTTTCGATGGAATTCCGGATCATTTTCATGCTTTTCAAAAACCCAATCATCAAAGACACGACATCATTCAAATATTGTGAATTTATGGTTGAATAACACTCTCAGGGTAATAGAGCTAGGTCAGCATAGTAAAACACGCAAAGGTTTTGGTGTCCTCTACAATTTTGCGAAGAATGAAATGATAAATCATTAATGGTTCTTAAGTTATAGGCGAAATACTAAGCGAACACACATTAAGATAAGCTAAAAATATAAAAGGTCATACAAAAATATACGGTCTGAGAACGCCAATACATTAGGTAGGTTGACAATACAGTCCTAGTACTATCACCCAAACTTGGAATTGCCCCACCTCCAGACAATGACCCAGAAAATGTTCCAATGAGTTATTAATTCAATATCGCAAAAAGTATGAAGTTATCTAATACCTGATCTATGAAGTTTTAATACTGAGATTATTGTTGAAAAGCCTCCTAAGTTTCCTGACGCATATTTATATGCATAAATCCTACCCAATTCTAATTTTTTATCACCAAAATAATTATATTTACAATAGTTTTAGAGAAAATTACTATTTCTCTCAGAATTTCCCCTACATACCAATAAATAACATCTCAAAATATTGGCTAATCGATGCCATTCTAATTCAGCAACAAACGAAACAACGAATGAAGTATACACCCACTTTTGTGCGCATTAAATGTGCACACAGCAAGACAATTAAGTTATACAAGAGTCTAAAAGGGAAGATGAGTTGAAAGCTACTACCATTTATTGTCAGATATTGTCCGTAAATGAGATATCAAGCAAAAGTAACTTATTCCATCTCTCACAACTAAAACTTTCAATCTTTTCTGTTCAACTTCGCTATTGCAACAGTTACGACGATGACGAAACGTGCAACAGCAACTTTCCAAGGACTGACTATACCTCAATGACAAGTCTTAGTGATTATTTGATTTTCTGAAGGATGAGAGCGGAGTCCACAACAATTTAACCTTTCACCAACAGTACTAACGGCAACTGTGTGTTCAATTTGTGCGTTGCCGGGGAGTGTGTTAACTTTTGAGAAACAAAAATAATGAAAGTTTTATTATATTGTTGCACACAATAGATTTTTTTTGCGTCTTCTTCTGTTTTGTCTCTGCTGCGCTGTGTAGCTACACCAGCTGCAAAATGAAAGTTTGTTACTTATTTTTTTTCACAGAGAACATTTTTTGTTTTGTAGTCAAATTTTTTGTTTGCTTTTTTTCTTTCTTGTATCGTTAGATCACATTTAAGGTAATGAAATATATGACAAAAGGTAGAGAGAGGGTTGAAGGTCTTAAGATGAGAGAATAGCATTTAGTGACCCTTAGAAGGTTGGGTAGTATTATACGAGAAGTATTTGAACAAAACTGAAGAGTGTTAAATCTTTGAGTTTAAATAGCAAATGAGAACTGTTGTCTTTTAGGGACGGTACAAATTGTTTATTAGTAACTTTTTAGCATACAGATGAAGAGCATTATGAATTGTGGCCGTTTTCTAAAGCAGCTGGAAGTGCATAATAATCATACGCCACCATATAACAATATAACACAAGAGCATATAACGTGACAAATTCCCCTAAACGATACGTACTAATATTATTAAATTATTATGGCATGTAACTTGACAAAACAAATGATGCAGAACTTCTTCTTTTTGGAGATACTTTCACGCGCTGTTCTCAGAATTGAATCCCATATCAATGAGCTGAAAAATGTTGTACTGTGTTATTTAACATTTTCCAAATAAGTTTATGGCATATTTCTGAAATTTTAACCGGCCCTTTTCTAAAACAGCCTAACGTTTTTCAAAATCTTAATCGAAATCCCATTTCCTTTAAACACAACAAGCCAGCAAATATTTGCTCTTGCCCATTGTAACAAATACATCGTTATGCCGCCCTTTGTTAGCCACTTTATGGCTCAAGGAGTTTCTTTTGTCCTTGCATTAAACAAATTAATTTAATATCTAAACAAATATTTGTAAATATTGTGTAAGTCAATTTGCTACGGCAACAAAGTCAACCATAACAATCTTAATGACAGTTGATAGCAAACAGATTGATAGCGTTAAAAGAAAACCAAGACACAGTTCCACCCAAAATGACAAATAACACACAACCGACATTTGTTATTCATTGGTATAGAGGTAGAGCGGCGGCGACGGGTGATTGTGGCTGGTAAATAAACGTAAGTTTGATATGGTGAAAAAGTAACGCTCACAACCTTCACGATACAACGATAACACCATAATTTATATCGCGTTTGTTTTTTGTTACTGCTGTTGTTGTTGTTTAAGGTGGCCAAAAAATACTTAAAGGTTAAGTAAAGTTCAAACCCACACACAACACCCAAAAAAGCAGATTGCTAGAAAGTCGAAAAATTTTCCACTAATAGAGTAGAAACACGTTATGACAGGAAGTGTTATATGTCACACAAACGGCATTAATCAATAAAGCTGCTCAGATTGTTGTTGACGCACTCTCTGACAAACGACAGAGAGAGTAAAACAACTGGGAGTGTTTGCGTAGTGGTCGTTGGCACACTTGCAGCTTTGCCACCGCAAAACCTCAGCCATCAAGATGGTGTTACAAATGACAAAGGAACAAAATTGTGAAATTAAATAAACAAAAGTAAAAGAGCACTAAAAACAATGAAAAGGAAACTTTAAAGCAAGTTAAACATTTTGATTTTGTTTTTTTTTGGTGATAATCTGACTCGAAAGAAATCATAATTTATAATGCATGGGTTTAACCTCCCCTTTTCTTAGGTTTCACCTATAAATACGAAATATTATAAATAACTTTTTTCCTTATGTATTATTATATCTCTCCTTGAAAGTTTTTAAATTTCTTGGTAAATTTACTAACAGTTTTACACTGTAACCTCTTCTACATTTTTACAACAAGTCTGCAAGCGTCTGCTCCAACTATTTACGCTCCACTAGCAGTAAAATTAATAATTTAATTTTAAAATCGGTTAATTGCAAAACTCGAGGATCATACAAAATCTTTTATAGGACGTGGGTTTTTATCAGTCAGTTAACCTGACTGGAGTTTCTGTACTGGTTCCCATAGTTATTTGTAAAACCTTGATGGAAAAGCTTAAAATTGCAGATTTTCATAAAAAAAAAAATAAAAACTGTTTAACTTCCTTCAAAAGTTTAGACAGGACTTTCGGTTAGTTATTTATAAGGTAGGTACCAGAAGAGGTGTGTCAAAAAATTAGGATTTCTAAGGTTTTGTCTCCAATTATAAAAAAAAATTAACTGGCCAAATTTCATTATCCCCCAGGTGCCTGGCTGGAAATTATGGGAGCAATCTTAATTTTTAAAAATATGGGAGGTACCTGATGGGGTCAGCAGATATAGTCCATATTCATTCCTGAATGAAAGTTTTATAAGTGTACATCTTATTCAAAATTTGACTGAATTCAGTGGACTTACAAAAAGGATGTGTATGTACATAAAAATACGAGGTAAAATTTGGTCATTTATATGGGAAGTACCAAAAGCGATGTGTCAACTAGTAAGATTTTCTGAGGTATTTCCTCCTATTATAAGTTAAATTAACTGACCAAATTTCATTATCCCTCAGGTGCCCGTTTGGAAATTATGGGAGAAATATTATTTTTCCAATAATAGGTCATTTTGTATGGGACGTACCAGAAGTGGTGGGGCTCTTCTGCCATTTACAATCCCATTACTTCGATTTGAAAATATTAATACTGGTTAATTTTTATACCGATCACTTAAGGTTTACTCGTGTTATCCTGCTCAGAAGCCATCCAGCCACACAGACGGATATATCTCAATCGTCTTATAAAGTCCTGAAACGACTTTTGTCCTCAGTTACATGGAGTCCAACTCGTCTCCTTTAATGCGTTATAATTTTTGTCGTATCAAATAATATACCCTCATGCCTATGGGTGAATATGCTATATATGTTTGGGTTCTTTACGATCATACGTATTAGGCCAAGTATGATAGTATTGTTGATCCATTTTGTATTTTAAGTAAATTTCAATACTCCTTACAAACACAAAGCACAACAAATTGCAAAAAACAAATTATTAAAATTTTTTACTACAAATTATTAAAATTTTTTACTACAAATACTTCGGATGACATGTAAGATCATGAATAACCCAATTGTCTCTAACACTTTATACCATCACCCTTAAGGATGAGGGTAACATTTTAAGACGATTGAGTTATGCCCGTCTGTCTAGCTGGCTGGCTATCTGGCTGGCTGGTGAGCAGAATAACTCGAATAAACTTGAACTGATCGGTATGAAAATTGAAATGAATTTGCCCGATCTTGCTCATCATTAGAATATGTATGCGAGCTCCTATCTTCTGAAGGGAGGTTAAGTTCTAAGATTAGTAAGATTGGACAAAAACTACTTACACCTCCTACAAACTTCCTTTTCTTTTAGGTGTCCAATGAAATTTGGTAGACAAGCTTCCACCGTCTTAGCGTATGTTAAGCTGTAAGATGAACAAGATCAGACAAAAACTACTCCCAACTTCCATACAAACTCCCTTTCATCGGGTTGCTCGTCTGACTCAACCCACTAGATATCAAGTCGTAGTTTAAGACCCGAAATTTGGTATGCAAGCATCTATCCCTCAAATGGAGACTAAGTTCTAAGATGACTAAGATCGGACAAAAACTACTCCCCTATAACCACTCCCCATTTTTGAGGGTATCCATCTGTCCCCACGATTACAGCCTTAATTTAAGAGCTATCGAACGGAAATTTGGTATACAAACTTCTAAGATATGTTATTAGACGAGCAAGATCGGACAAAAACTGCTTCCACCTCATATAAAAAATGCAAGATCAGTATTCACCTCTCATACAAACTCACCTTTTTTGTGGCACAAAAATTGAAGTTTTTACAAATAATGAAGGGTATCTGAGCCTTAATAATTAACTTAAGAGTTTAAGGATGTAATGCCATGAGGATTGTGCTCCTTCCACAAATGGCAATTCTGCTTGTTTAGATACCCGTTATACCAGAAATTAGGTGGTTTGACGATAAAAAAAAACTGGTTTAACTTACTGTTGATTCTCAGCCCACGGCACAATTAAAGTTGTGGACGCGCCGAGACCGAGTTGCTGAGAACGGCGGCGGATCGATAAATTGGAGTTTTCTGTCACACTCACGTCTGTAAACAGCGGCGATGGCTTCTTTTGTACGCACATTACGGACTAGAGTAAATGTGTTCAAGAATCGATCCATTGTGCGTATTAGCCGCTCCGACGAACAATTATGCTCACTGTAAACTAGATGAAGTGCTTTATAAGTATTACGAACAGATCTCGGATTTTGGAAATAAATTTCCACTATTTGTAAAAGTTTTTCTGGTGTGCTGGTCTTAGCATGATGATTTGCCAAACTATAATGAAACAAAAGTAAAACACATTTCATTAGTATGGTAGCTAGTTTTACATTTATACCTATCGAAAGTTCTATATGTCAAAAAAAAACACTGCTTATTTTCTAGTGATTTTAAAAGAGGCCCCTTAAATAAATTGTTGCTTCTAACTAAATGCTTTATTTTACGGCCATTAACCGCATATTTTAAAATATGGAAAAAAACGGAGGTAATTATTATTTATTTATATCGCTAAATAACCACCAATACCAACGACTTAAAATCAAAACCAATCAGCATGTTATGCCCCTCATTGCTTGCACTTCCAATACTAATAAAACTACAATTTATATGAAAATTGCCAATTAAAAATGCAGAACATGCCATAGCATGGCACAGATGCTCTATTATCACTTTTGTTAAGCCCACCCGCCAGTTTGTATGCTTCTCATGCACTATTCTGCAACAGGTCGCATTTGCATTGTAGCCAACGTTTTGGAACATAAATCAAAATTTTATTAGTGATAAAATTTACTCTAACGTTATCAACTCTTTTTTTGTTGTCCCTTTTAATAATCATACACAGAAGAGCGCTGCACTAAAAAGCTATATATTTAGTGTTAGTTTCATATTTTCACATGTACGACATGAAAAACACATAAAGGCACGTAAACATAAAGGCACGTAAACGCAGCATGGTGAAACCTATACACGCAGGTGAATTCGGATTAAAATTCATTATTATACATATTTACACACATTTTTAATGCTGCAAAGAGGACATTGGGAATGTTTGCGTTGTGGAAAATGAAACTATAATTTCGGGAAGAAAAATTCTTCTAAAGACTCTTTTTCAAAAATGTACTTAATTTTTCATTATTTCTATCATTAGTTTTTTAAATCTATTCTTAGATAACTCGAAGAAACGTCACTTTCCACTCCCTCACTGTTGTTAATGAAAAACAACGTTCTTCAGGTTTCGTTGCAAATTGTTTGATAATTTCAACACCTAAGACCATAATTTGTTTGTTATGAAAAGGAATTACAACTCCATATTTATTGGAAACATATAATTATTATGAATAAACTACACCTTTGGCCCTCTTGCACCCACTGTGCACCCCAAAATTTCTATATGTATGGAAATATGATTTACTATGCGTACGAGTATGCAAAAACGAATATACTCAGTTTTCATTTCACCTGTGCAATTATATTTATTATAACAGTAACTGTTGCTAAACAAACCAAGGCCATAATGCCCAAGTGTATGTGGGTTTGTTTGTGTTTTTGAGCGCGGTGACTATATATGATCTTGTGCTCCTTTTAATTCATAAATTGCATTAGGCAATTTAGCGCGTACGTCTGTGTATATGTGGAGTAGGTAATATACATAGATGAGAGTGTGCTTGTATGGATGTAGTCTAAATGATGTATGTATGTACGACGTTCGTGCTAGATTATGAGGTTGTGTCGCAATGAATATTCGTGTGAAATTGTCGTTGTTGAAGGTGTTAGAATTGCAACATTGTATCGCAACATGTTCAGGGGGAGCTGCTCGGTAGCAGACTCATTAACTATTTAGCGTGGAAGAACTACTTACTTAAACTTTAAAATTTAATATTTTAAGTTGAAACAGTTAAGCGAAGTATGACACGGTTTATGACAATGGGGAACATGTGAATTATGATGTAGTAAAAATATAATGATTTTACGAAACTATTTGTTTATAATACGCTATCACAGACAATTTGTATTAAAATAAACAGAAAATAGCTCCTTTAAATAATATACATATCGTCGCCACGTCGACCAAAACAGTCATGCCTTTTTCAATTACTTTCAGGATAACTAAAAAACTTACTTTTTATTTTCATATATTCATATATTCTACACATTACCGAAGTTAATAACTTCCAATCAAGATATCGCGAAAGTGATTTAAGGGTCTACGGACGACCATAAGAGCAATACACAAAAACCGATGGTATGTATTTGTTTATACATTTATACATCATGTGATTTCATATCTCACACCTAATAATATTCTAGAAATACTGTGTTAAGCCACTGTTACCTGTATCATATTTTATTGGCTAATTTTGTTACCTGCATAAAATTTTATGTGGTTGCATAGCTTCCAATTAATTTGTAATGCATAAAGAAAAAAATTTAGAATCTTTGCATTAAAGGACCATTGTGCCAAATGAGCCTTAAATAATCGTAGTGGTATGACTACGGTATGGTATGCCTGTGGAGGCCCTTAATACCCTGTAGTAAATAAAATAATCGGTTGATAAAAAACACTAACTATAAATTAACTATTTTGGAAATGACTACAAATTGGTTTAAATCTCATGCATATATCAATCAAACTACAAATAAATAAAAGCAAAATAAGTAAAATTGAAACCAAAAGAAGCATGTCATGAAGTCAAATATCGTTTGTGTTGGAAAAACTAAATAATTTCAATACTTAATATGTATATTTTCTATGAGCAGTTACAATTTTATTTTGAGTCATGAAACGCATTTGAATTTGCTATTAATGTCAGCAACCACATTGTAATAATAATAATGAATAAATATTTTTATATAGTATAAGTATAATAATATATATAGCAGAAGATATATATTTATATATATTTTATGAAAATTAATTAAAATTAAACTGTTTAAAAACTAATTTTAAAAAAAGTGGTTTTTAAATAATTTAGTTTAAACCGACTACAAATTGGTTGAAAAATAAGTAATTAGAAGTCAATTGAAAAGTCATGCAGAAATAATCAATTGGCTACAGCCTATAACATGCCTATGTTAAAATAATGAGTCGACGACAAGGAAAATAGTCACTTAATCAACTAGATGTGGTTATTAAAAACCAGTTTGAAGTTATTTAAAAATGTGTTTTACTTCCTACAGGGTATAGTTATAAACATACACTAGTATGTTTGATCAGACGATGTACTGATCAGAAATTCTTAAGTAAATTCTCATTCAATAGACTAGTAAATAGGTTATTAGTAACTTCAAACCTTTTAAAGACTACCGGTCCTGATATTGTATCAACATCAAACTGTGGCCGATATTCTGAATGCCTGGCTAGTAAAGATTATCATCGTGCATCTTGATATATAAACCAGTAAGAAAGTTTCAGTCGGGCGACCCAACTTACATATACCATCACCCTCAGTAAAATTAAAAAATTGCTATTATATTGATATTATTACTCGATTTCTAAAGTGGGTGGAGTGGTAAATTTGTATGGGAGGTACTAGAAGGGGCGTGTCTAGACTTCTAGGTTTATCCTCCAAAACTTTATCCTGTTATAACTTTCCTAAATACAGAGTTTGGGCACGATAGCGTTGGATGTATTGATATTATTACTCCATCTCTGAAGTGGGCGGAAAGGTACATTTGTATGGGAGGTCCCATAAGGGGCGCCGCTAGACTTCCAATTTTTTCTCCAAAGCTTTATCCTGTTATAACTTAATGAAATACAGAATTGGGGCACGATCGTGTCGAGAATATTTTACTCCATCTCTAAAGTGGGCGGCGTGGTACATTTGTATAGGAGGTACCAGAAGGGGCGTGTCTAGACATCCAGATCTTTTCTCCAAAACTTTATCCTGTTATAGCTTTACTAAATACAGAATTTTGGCACGATCGTGTCAAGTGTATTGATATTATTATTCCATCTCTAAAGTGGGCGGAAAGGTACATTTGTATGGGAGGTACCAGAATGGGCGTGTCTAAACTTCAAGATTTTTTCTCCAAAACTGTATCCTGCTTGAACTTTACTAAATACAGAATTTGGTCACGATCGCGGAAGTTATAATAATAATATTAATCGATTTCTAAAGTGGGCGGTACCAGATGTGTGTGGGAGGTACCAGATGGGGCGTTGGTAGACTTCAGTTTTTTCTCAAAAACTGTATCCTGCTATAGCTTTACTAAATTAAGAATTAGGGTACGAGCGCGATGGATTTATTGATATTATTACTCCATATCTAAAGTGGGCAGAAAGGTGAATTTGTATGGGAGGTACCAGAAGGGGCGTGGCTAGTCTTCCAATTTTTTCCAAAACTTTATCCTGTAATAGCTTTACTAAGTACAGGATTTGGGTACGATCCCGTTGGGTGTATTGATATTATAACTCGGTTTCTAAAGTGGGCGGAATGATGTATTTGTATGGGAGGTACCAGAAGGGGCGGAGCCAAGTAGCACATGTGCAATACCGTAAGTAGTTTTGGGGAAATATTAACTCGTGCAAAATTTCAAGACATTTGGTTGCGTCTTTCGAAAGTTATCGTGCGAACCAACCGGACAGCCACCAGACAGACAGACAGACAGACGGACATTTCTCAAATGACTTAAAAAGTCATGAATCGAATTTGGTTCTAAGAAACCTAGGGTCTGAAGTGACCTCTTCTATGTGTTACACTTTTGGGTCGTATCAAATGATATATACCCTCATCCCTAAGGGTGATGGTATAAAAATTGTTGCAAGTGGGTTGTGACTTTATAACTCACAAACAGTCGAACGGAATTCGATAAAATTTTTAGGTTTTGTTCGTGCAAATGGTTTCTAGAAATTTTGTTTTTATAAAAGTGGGTGATGCCACGCCCCCTTTCAAAAATCGCTCTGACGGCTTTTCCAATAGACCGTTTGATACGAAAATTCTACAAAGTGGTACTAATAACCTGTTGTTATTCCGTGGCAATATTTGATTGCGATAGGATAAAGGGGCGTAGAACCGCCCATACAACTTGAAAATTAAAAAGGCTATATCTCATGAACTATCAGAGGTATGGAGATTAGATTTAGTGTATATGTTGTTGGTACATAATTAATTACACCCAAGATGGAAGTGGGCGCTGCCACGCCCGCTTTGCAAAGATTGCTGTGATGGTTTTTCTAATAGACCGATTTATAAGAAAATTTTACAAACTGGTAATGATGACCTGTTGGTACTGCGCCAACTATTGCAGATATGAGTTTTTCAGTTACTTAACAGGTATGTGTTTTTCAATTACTTTTCAGGACAGCGAATCGGTAATAAATCCTATTAATATTAAATTTAAGCAATGTTCATTGGATTTTAACAAGAAAATAGCTTTGTCTGACGGAGGAGCACAATTTTAATGTTCATAGTATATCAAAGGTAGCATTACCGAACATTAAGAAATAATCTAAATATGGGTTTTTTAGACTTAAAGAACTTCAGGTAGGTATAAGTGTTAATCTAGCTCTTACAATTATGAAGTGTGTTAGACTCTCTTTCAAAGAATTACACTTGAACAGCGATTAAAAATAGCGGAAAGGAAATTTATTATCATAATACACAATTTGTTCACTTAACTTGTAGAGCACTTTGTCAAGTTGATGGTGTACATAATCATCCTTCTGATCACCTAATACGAAATACCATGGATCGACAACATTTACAGTTTTCGATAATATTATCCAAATCAAGCGCGTACCGAGCGTACAGAAGAAGCCATCGACTCTGTAGACGTAAAAGTGGCAGGGGACTCGAATTTATCGAACCGACGCAAATCGGTCTCTGCAAATGTTGAGAAAAGATCTTGGCCTACATTCATATAAGATCCAACTTGTGGAAGAATTAGATCCAGTGGACGATCAATTGATTTTTTATATTTATCATGTCATTGCAAATCATTCGGAGGAGAAATAGTTCCAACACGACAGCGTAACATGCCATATAGAATGTGAGCCAAACGTTTGGTGACTAAATAATCTCAATAAATGGCCATATATGCAACGTTTACTATATATGCAACGTTTACTATCCTAGGGATAAGATGGGCTTTACATTATGCACTCAACAGGCAGAGGGCTGATCTGGCGGCTGTTTGTAAACACTCGCATATTCCTTCCTTTAGTCAAATCATAGTTTTGGAATGTTTCTTACACTTTACCATGTCATCGCTTCCGACTGCTTTTTTAAGTCATTTTTTCCATTTTTACTCGTGCTGCGTTAGGGAATGAGCAGACTACAAAAATGCTACTTCCATATGTGCATTACGCTCTGCGTGTCTTTAGCTAGTTTCCATCTATAACGGGTGGGAATCTCAGCTTCCATTGCGAGAGGTTATGTTCGTTTTTGATGCTCATTACTATCTAATCCACGTATCACACGCACGTCCTTGACACTTGATACATGCGATGAAAGACCACTGGATCAATTTGAATTTTTGTTTTTTGGTCAGGGGATATCTGGGTTGCTTTCTGGATAGTTTTGTGTGGAATTATAGTTATATTCATTACCATGCTTCTTGCTGGAGCGCGGACCCCAAACCAAGAACATTATCTTTCCTATTGGAGTCTTTAAGTCGACTATAAATCCTTTTTGCACTTAAAAAAAAAAACTTAATTTCCCTTTACACCCCATGAATGAGGCATGGGATAAGCTTCTCGCGTTGTTGTGAATTAACACGCTTTCTATTTTTAGATTCACAACTAACGGCATCTACTTGTTTATCGACGAATGCGAAGTTCTTACTGTCGACGACGTTCAAGGGGAGCCGACAATAAATGAAAATTTTGTTTTTTTTTTTCTTTTAAGATGACTGGAGCCAGGAGTTGAACCTGTGATCTAACGCATGGTAGTCGCGTGTTCTAACCACTATGCCACGGCCGGTCCCGGTGATTTCATAAAAGTTTTTTTTTATTTAATGAGAGTGGCGTATTGGGTCACTGTGCCCAATTGTAGTTTCTTGGAGCTGCCAATTCCACTGAGAGAGTCTTAGCGTTGAGTTTCAATAACTTTTACAACATACTCCTTAAGGCGCATCGGTGGTAGCATGCCCTTTAGGTTGCTCAAAATTCAATTCGGAAAATCCCCTATCCCCGATCCGAATTGGTTGAAAATGATTTATTTGAAAATCTTGCGAATTGGGATAAAATGCCTTTTTCAGTCTAAAAAATAGTTTGCACCTTTTCCATTAATATTAAGTAATTAAATTTTTTGCGACATTTTTTTTTGCGAAGTAGGAGGGTACTCTAGTTTCTGAAATTTTGGTCAAATCATAAGATATAACAACAAACAAACTGACATAACGATTTACTGAAATTTTTTATGTTTAAACTAGCTGACCCGGCAAACGTTGTTCTGCCATAACACTTCGGAAATTAATCGAAATCAGTGAAGAGCGTTCTTATAAACCATCTCTTTCGATTTGTGTTCCGGCGCAAAAACAAACAGCGATACGGATTGCCAACACGCGAAGAGGCAACGAATAGCTAACCGTGTGAAAAGCCAGGAAATTCGAGATACATACCAAAAACTTCCAACGATTGGCCTTGCGATTTATTGATTGTCATCGCAAAATCCAAACAAATGGGGAATTGAATTCGCTTGAATTCGTAGAGATGATCAGTTGGAATAATAGGAATTCGGGGGATAAGGACTTCCTCTTCTTTGAATTTGCCTTTAATGATCGTCGCTTTGATCACATTGTACATCAGTTTCCTGACGGACAACCGCGTACCGTTGCACAATTTCGGATGATTCAGATTCCACACATGGTTATGATCGCTCCCACTTTCAGCTTTAAATTATGCGGCGGAGTTTCTGGCACATCTATGGAGTTCAAAAATTCTGTCGGATAGTTGGTCATTCTCGTCGGTCACGCTGTCATCGGATTTGTATGATAGCAGTTTTCCATCGATTCGACTTTGAATAATAACATTCAAGCTATCGAAGTCCCTATTTTTCGCTGATAGTATGGCCCGTACACTTATCCAATCTAGATTTTTATAATTATGTGCAATGTCGGGAAAAACTTAGGTGATGAATTCCTCCTTTGACGATGTAAACTCACAGCAGTAGATTTTGGAATGACGGAAAGCGTTTAACAAAAATCTTCAGGCAGCAATATCATAGCCCCAACAAAACGTCTCGAATCACCTCATAAATCCTTCATCGTTCAGTCAACTGCCTCCAAAGCTCGTTTATGCGCCATCGTGCATTCATCCCAAATGATGATTTTTCATTCTCCCAACAATTTAGCTGTCGCCGATATCTTAGATTTTGTGCACGTTGGCTTATTAACCGTGAGAAGATTCATCAAAAATATCAAAAGGGAATATGCAGTTCGACCGCCATTCAACAATGCGGCAGAGGACGCAATTTGCGATCTTGATCGAATTATTGCCAGAATCAAAAATAATAACGAATGTCTTGTCTGCCCTAAAGGGAGCATCGAGAAAGTAAATTTCCGTTTCATCGTCATCAGCGAATCGTACACGTGCGTTTGCTCGGCATTCAACAGCAGCACATTTGGTCGGAATCTTTCAGTCAGCTCATCTCGATCAAACTATTGCTCTCATTGCAATTCGCGATTGAATGCATCGTGCATTGAACGATTTGGCGCTGGTATACCAATTCGAACTTAAATAGAGAATGAAAACGAAGTGACGACTTGCAACAAAATTTTCATTTTATTGACCATCTCCCTCTCCACTGTGCAGTACGACTATCATATATTTATATAATTTTACTGCCCAACACCATAAGTACTTTTTTGTTTCATACCTGTTCCCATAATGTCATATTACCAAACCTGTTAAAACTTTAACATACTACGGACATACATTCGATTACATAGATATTTGTAATCTAACATACATTCATTACATTCAATAATAACATGAATGTAATTCTCGGCTGCAAGATCTTAAAATGCTTCCGTATATCAGTCCTTGGTATAATGTTACATTTCAGACACTGCAAAGTCATGGGCCAAAATAGAGCGGTGGTTAGAGATATGGCTTAGAATCTCAGGGTCCATGGTTCGAATCCCCGTTCAAGCCAAACGAATTTTTTTTTGTGCTATTCTCAACTTTTGTAGTTTAAGCTTTGGTTTACTAATCGACAATTTGTATAAATGTTAATGCAGTAGGTGGAAGTGAGTACGCTGCCTGTAGTAGCCCAGCAGTGATAACTGTTTTTCATTTTTGTATTCCTATGGTAGCTTAAAAAGACTGGTAAATGGCATGATTTTTGTAGTTTTGGAATGACTAGTTTAGAGTTAGAGAGAGAGAGTTTGCACTGGAATGAACGATTGTAGCTTAGCTGATTTAGCTTAGGTTTAGTTATGCGTAGTTAATAAGTCATAATTCTTTTACTGGTAGCAATTCGACGGTGCAGATCTAGTAAAATTGTGCAACAAGCTACTTATCAACGAAACTGTACAAAAATTAGTTCCGGAATATTGTCTAAAGTACAAGAAACAGAAAATAATATACCTTTTGCGACCAGAAAAGAAAAATTTTACAAATTTAATTGCTTGATTACTTGACCGTGTAAGCTGGGAAAAGTTCAAGACTCCACAACATTCCCGAAAAACCGGATAAAAAATCTTGCTAGATCTACCGTCAGAAAAATATTTTTTATTTTTTTTTGCCACCAGTTGCGCGAATTATCTTTGGCAAATCTTAATTTCATCATTGGAAATGTGGAGTCCAGCTGTTGTAAAGAGATTGCCTTAATACTGTTTACCGGCAAACTATATAACGCTAAAGTCACTGCGGATCATATATTACCTACCAGAAGGCTGAAATTATCCCGTAATTAAGTTCTACCTACACTGGAATTTTTCTCCAAAGGAATAAATACATCAAATCTAAAATTTGTATGGCTACGCTCGAAAAATCGATTGGGCATACAACTCTTCCTTCTGTCGCTTGAACCAGACACGTGATGTAAAAGTTACCTAACTGAGGATGGGACCGGCTCTTTATGTATAAAATTCTCCGACGTTCAGCTTAAGCCATCTTTAACCAGCCATCATTATTTTAAGCAAAGTCCACCAGATAAGATATCACATTTTTTTTTATTTTTACGATAAGCAAAACTTAATTATTAAATTGAACAAAACTTTAGCCTACGACACAGCCAGAAGGAGTTTACCTGATTAACGAGGCCTCGGAGTTCTACGTAATTCGTCCGAAATTTGGTGAGTGAAAACACAAAAATTATAAATTTTGCTTATTTGTATTTAGTGTGTTAAAATTTTGGTGAAATCAAAAGAAAATCAATATTTCAATTTAATATGCGGAAAGCCACAAGAGAATTGAAATACGCATTAACCAGTAAACACAATTGACTTATCGAGAAACCTTAAATTTTAATTTTAACCAAAAAAAATTTGAAATCTTATATTTTTCTTATTTAAACTTTTAAGTAATAGTTAAATTAAGTTCTAAAACGAACCAATTGTTACATAATGTAATTCTGTAGCAGATTCTGAAAGTGCAAATTCTAATAGAAACAATGTTAAAAGTGCCAAATTTACTTCCACTTTTGTTCAGCACAGGATTGACTATAGGAGTATAAATTGTAGTTATGTTTTCATATTCTTAAATCATAAAATTAAATTTAACATTAATTCTCTTTTCGAAGTGCGTTTGCCATTATCTAAATTACAATTATTATTAGTATGTTAAACTAAAATATGCACTTTTTTTCTTTCTATCTTTTTTTTTACATAACATTTACGATTACAATTAGCCACTGTTAAGAATAACATTATCTTCACTGTTAACTATCATTCTCTATTTTAACTATGTTAAAGAACTAATGTTACTCCCACACAAAGCGGTGAATGTAATAAGTCTGCTCATAATATGTATTATAGAACTAGTGGGCCCGGCAATGCTTCGCTATTGCATATTAACTTGTAATATATTTCAGATTTCTCACTATCCTAAATGCTGTATAAACGCTAATTTATATATTTGTAGGTCTATAAAGTACTTTAAAGACGGTTCTTAAGCTCGACAACAATATGTTGAGTTTATTACCTTATGTAACTAATTTTAAGTATCTCCTTAACATTAAAGTTAACCAATTAAGTTTTATTGTTTTAAATTCTAAATATCATAGCCTCTATGACGATAGTCTTATCTATAGTGCCGACATGTAGATTAACTTTTTTCTGTATGTGGGGCGAAACCCCACTTCTTTTACAAAATAACAGACATTCCGGTAAAAATCAAAATTGAATTTTTATTTTTACCTCTAGTAGCGGGAACCGTCTGTATATCATTTTTTGAGTTTGGCGAACAGAACGTGCATTTTGAAATTAAATTTGCAAGATTTGTAAACGTTGTTCTTGTGTAGTTTTTACATGGTGATTTTGCAAAGTATACTAAAAGAAAGTATATCACACTTCATTAGTATGACAGCTAGATTTACACTTATACCTATCAGAAGTTCTACATGTCAAGAAAAATACCCCATGCATAGATTATTTACAATTGTTTGCTAATGTTACCTCTGATACACTATAAAAATGTAACCATTGTAGTATAACTACAATGAATATTGCTTAATTTTTCAATCTATATGATTTATTACCGATTCGCTCTCCTTAAAAGTAATTGAAAAATACATACCTGTAAAGTTAATTTATAAAAATCACTATTTTAGTCTGCGCATCCTCAACTGCCTGGTGTACGGGCCATTATTTGATACAGTTAAAAAGTTAACTATTGAAGTGCGTGGGCAGCGTCTCGGCACTTTTAACTTATTTAGTTCGAAACACAATGATCATTAGGGCGAATCAATTAGTTCGCGTCAAAAAAAAAACGTGTTAATCGTATATCAGTATTGGAATGTACGAAGAATTCTTAGAAAATGTCACTAAGAAACTATATGTCTAAAATCAATTCCTAGTTCGCGATGAGAAGCATGAAGATTTCAGGTAAAGATATTTTTTAAGCAATGAGCAATTATTCAGTTACTTAAGACCTATGGGCCCCGGCTCTAATTTTTACCTCACATTCCGATGATTGGAGACCTAGACGAAAAGAATAGTATATTTTTGATTTTTTTATTGGGATCCCGCCCAATATTCTAAAAAATTATTTTTAAACACTTAATTTCTGTATGCCAACTCTTAGAGACCATAACTTTTTAACCAATACATAGATTTGCTTCTGTAATACCTCATTTAGTTTGTTGGGAAGTCAGTTTTGCGCAGAAGGTCTCAAAAAATATATATCTGAAGTTTTCGGTTTGTGCTCATTTAAAGACAAAAAAATCCCTCCTGAAATCTTCATGCTTCCCAACGCGAGCTAGGAATTGATTTTAGACGAAAAGTTGATTGGTGAAATTTTCTTAAAATTCATCGTAGATTCCGATTTTAGTTACGATTTTTGCGAATAAAAAAATTGCCCCATCTTACTGTTCATATCTCTAGGCGAACAGCAATATACTGTGGAATTTTGACAGTTATAACTGTTTGTTTTAAAAAGGGTGTGGAACAGCCTATTTCCACGCTTACTGTAATTCATACTGCAACAACAACATATGTAACAAATCTCATCTTCATACCTCTGATAGTTCATGAGATATAGCCCTTTTAATTTTCAAGTTGAATGGGCGGTGCCACGCCCCTCTATGCAATCATAACCAAATATAGCCAATGACTATCAATAGGTCAACAGTACCACTTTCTAAAATTTTCGTATCAATCAATCTATTAGAAAAGCCGTCAGAGCGATTTTTGAAAAGGGGGCGTGGCATCCCCTCTTCCTCCCTGGATGTAATTAATGCTGCTCCAACAACATATATACCAAATTTCATCTTCATACCTCTGATAGTTCATAAGATATAGCCCTATCGATTTTCAAGTTGTATGGGCGGTGCCACGCCCCTTTATCCAATCGCAACCATGTATAGACAGGAACTATCTACAGGTCAACAGTACCTCATGGTAAAATATTTGTATCAATCGGACTATTGGAAAAGCCGTTAGAACGATTTTTTAAAAGGGGGCGTGGCACCGCCCATTTCCATCCTGGCTGTAATTAATACTGCTCCAACAACATATATACCAAATCTCATCTTTATACCTCTGATAGTTCATGAAATATAGCCTTTTTAATTTTCAAGTTGTATGGGCGGTGCCACGCCCCTTTATCTTAGTACAACCAAATGTAGTCAGGAACTATCAACAGGTCAACAGTACCACTTGGTAAAATTTTCGTATCAATCGATATATTAGAAAAGCCGTTAGAGCGATTTTTGAAAAGAGGGCGTGGCACCGCCCACTTCCATCCTGGCTGTAGTTAATACTGCTCCAACAACATATATACCAAATATCATCTCCATACCTCTGATAGTTCATGAAATATAGCCTTTTTAATTTTCAAGTTGTATGGGCGGTGCCACGCCCCTTTATCCAATTACAACCAAAAGTAGTCAGGAACTATCTACAGGTCAACAGTACTTCATGGTAAAATTTTTGTATCAATCGGTCTATTGGAAAAGCCGTCTGAGCGATATTTGAAAAAAGGGGAGTGGCGCCGCCCACTTTTTGAAAAAATAAAACCTTTTAAACCATCCGGAAGCTATAGCGAACAAAACAAAAAAAAAATTTTGAAAATCGGTCCAGCCGTTTTTGAGTTTTAGTGAGACAACTGCACATCGATTCATTTTTATATATAAGATGTTAAGAATGAAATATAGAATGTTAATCTCTGTGAGAACCATATTTTTCTGTTAAATTTACGTACATTTCGATCACATAATTTCGTTATCAAATGTTAGGTAATTTCTGATTAACAGAATTTGTATCGTTAACAGAATCGTGTACTATAAAAACATGAATCACCTTAAGAATAAAATCATAATTGTTTGAATTTACAATATGAAACTTTAAATTTTAACCTTAGTTTTCTTACTTTGGTAAGGTAGTTATGTGGTAACCTTGTCAAATTTGGGATCTTAGTTTAAAATTATCAACTACTGAGATCAAGGTAGGGAAGGGTTCAGATGCTGAATCTCCAATAACAACTGGAGTATAATATTTATATAGATTAGTAACCTATGACTGACATTGCTTTGTTTCTTTATTTCAAATATGACCATACCACAGTTGTTTGGTCATAGCTAAGTCCATCTCCTGTCAATTTTCCCTTTTTGATACCTTAAATATCTGGAGTCTATAATAAAAATTATTTGTGTCCAAGGTTGTATGTACAATTACAGATCGAAGGGGAACCCGAATCCCCCCCACCCGACTGAAGCTAGCATAGCAAAGGCTCCAGAGTTCTTCTTCGCTGTGAAAATTTAGTTTTGTAACATCTTTCATACATCCTCTATTCAAAACGTTAAGACCATTGGTTAAAGTTCGGCAGTTCGTCTGGTTATTTGGTGTAATCAAATATACCTTTGAAAACAGTTTTTAACAAGAATTGCATTTTGGATATTACACCACGACAGAATATCAACGGGGTATTGAAGTGCACCATATGACCAATGGTCCGGTACACGTGCTACAGATGTTCACCATCCCGACGCTTAAGAACAATATCGCGTGAATTCCCATTCTCTCCGACAATCACCACTGCGAGTGGGAACAATTAATTGTCTTGCAAGGCCCCCAGAGAGTCTTTTGGTTGCTCTGATAATGTGTATGTGGTCGTCCGAATGCTTTGTATCCAATGCGGTTTCGAACAATCGGACCAATACTTTATGTTCATGCAAAAGATTTTGCAATTGTTCCATCATAATAAATTTCACAATAATCCAAAATTTTCCAAGATTCATAAGGAATTTTCCACCTTTACGTCGACTGAAATCATTAAATTAAGCAACACAATGCAAAATTTCGTCGAATAATCCAAATGATTTCGAGTTTTCCCGAAATTTTCCGAGTTTTCCTTTAAGAATTTTCTATTTTTCCATCGAAAAGTCATTTCGTTATAACTATCCAAAATTTTTCACATTTACATCGTCCAAGAATTTCAAAATATACGATAAAAAGCTAAATTTCGTCGACGAAAATTAAAATTTTTTGCATTTTCCGTGCTTTTCCAACGAAAATTATATATTTTTCTAATCGAAAAGCAATTACACACAACATTTTATACAAAAATTTAATTTGCAAGTTTCATTAAATCAAGCGATGCAATGCAAAATTTTATAGAAAAAATTCAGGTTTTTCCGGAATTTTCCTAGTTTTCCACCAAAATTTTTTCTATTTTTCCATTCGAAAAGTCATTTTGGAATAATTATCCGAAAATTTTCACAGTTCCATCGTCTAAATTTATTAAATCATACTAAAAAATGCAGAATATCGTCAAAAAAACAAATTCAAACTTTTTGAATTTTTCCGGAATTTTCCGCATTTTTCACAAAAATTTACCATTTTTCTATTCGAAAAGCCATTCTGTAACAATTGCAAACAAAATTCCATACAAAAAGGCAATTTTCGATTTTTCCAATTTTCCGACTTTTCCGGAAGATTTTCCCAAAATTTTCTTTTACATAAACCTTCTCCTGGCAATAACGAACAACTTAAAAAAAGTTTGAGCAAAATCGGACCAGCCGTTCTCAATTGATGAATTACTATACATTTTTGCCACCATTTTTATATATATAGATACTAGGTTGATTCTTATTTGGCAAAAAAAAAATGTTTTTGGAATTTTTCATGGGCCAAGTGTAAATTTTATTAAGACGTATAAAAAAACTCTATGTGAATTTTTTTAATTTTTTTCTTAAAGGTTTAGGGGTCGCTACCGGGGTTCGAAATTCAAAATTTTACCGTCATCCTGAGGGATAAGCTGAATAACTCGAGTAAACCTTAACTGATCCTTATGAAAATTTTTCAGTATTAATAATTTCCATAACGAAGTAATGGAGTTGTAAATGGGCAGAATTGCCCCACCCCTTCTGGTACCTCCCATACAAAATTACCTATTTTTTGATAATTAATATTTCGCCCATAACTTTCAAACGGGCAGATGGATGGCATTTAAACTTGGTCAGTTTAATAACCATTTAATAACAGATAAACTCCTAGAAAATCAACTCCTTTGTCACACCCCTTCTGGTACCTCCCATACAAATGACCGAATTAACCCCAACATTTTTACCTACATATCTTTTTAGTAAAAATACTGAATTCAATAAAATTTTGTGTGAGATGAACACATGCCAAAATTTGACTCGTGAGTGACTATGGACTATATAGGCCAACCCATTCTGGTACCTCCCATACAAAATTACCTATTTTTAGAAAAATTATTTTTTACCAATAATTTCCAAACGGACAGCTGGATGGCATTTAAACTTGGTCAGTTTAATAACCTTGTAATAACAGATAAACCTTCAGAAAATCAAAACCTTTGTCACACCCCTTCTGGTACCTCCCATACAAATGACCAAATTAACCCCCATATTTTTACCTACATATCTTTTTAGTAAAAATACTGAATTTAACCTTTATGTGCTCGGATGACTACATTTGTAGTAATATTGAAATATAACTCTTGTAACTTTTTTTGTTACAAAAGGGAATAGTACGAAATTTTCAGTAGCTTCCTTAAAAAGTGTTTTTACCAGATTTAACTTATAAAACCAATAATAAAAAATACTTACGCTGCCTCCTCACCATAATTTTAAAACGACCATCTCCTGGCCGGCTGACTACAAATGTAGTCACCATATAAAATGTATGGAAATTCACTCTATTTTCAACTGAAATCAATTTTTTTTTGGTTACCGTTTGTTGAAATGTGTGCTTTAAGTATTGATTTTGTTTCTTCACAATCAGTTCTAAAGAATTAACGCGAAATACGGAATAATACTTGCTGGGTACGATCTTGGAGAAGACCGCAAGAGAACGACGTAGCTAAATTTTAAGATTTTCACAACGACTTGGTTGCAAAGCATGAGGCCATTACACGCCAGCGTCATGGTGCAATGGTTTGAAAGTATAAAAAATCATCAAATTATTCCAAATGTCGAATAAAGATCTATATACTGGTTTTGCAAAGCAGACGATATGAAATCTGGTATCTAATCTATATAGAACTGAGAGCGTTCGTTGAACTTATATTCCTAGCAAGCGTAAATAAATCAATCGATAGGGATAAGATGCATTGTGCAGTTTAAACGATGTATATTATAGCTCTGCTACAATGTCCAAATGAAGCTATCCCTTCTGATACCTCCCATACAACTTTCCTTTTTTTTTAATTTAGTCAGTTTAATTATCTTGAAATAGTTGACAAATCCTCAGAATGCCGAAACATTTGCCACACCCCTTTTGGTACCTCCCATATAAATGAGAACACTATATTAATCTTACAATAGTACATAAAGCGTCAGAACGCCCCACCCTTCTAATATACAAATGAGTGAATTTAGTGCTGTGGCGGAACAATATAATCGGAAGAGTATGGAGACGGGACGCCTCTTGGTTTGACAATTACCATACATGATCAGTTTGACTAGACAGCAATAAAGCCGAATTATATTTACTTAGACCATACCACCAAAGCAGCAAGGTGCGATATAGTTCCAAAAAACAATTCAAAATACTTATTAGATTGCAAAAAAAACCAAAGCATGCGTAGAAAAGTTAAACTTGGCGTTGCCTTTGGCAATGTTCTACAATATGCTTGATATAAACGTATTAGTCATTATATATTTGGAAAATCATAGCCATATTCAATACAGAAGCATGTAGCGAAACTTCCGGCGAAGCAGGGCATAATAGCTTTTCATGTCTCTAATGAAACAACGCATTTATATTCCAAAAATTTTGGGATATACATCTGAAATATGATTACTGCCCTGAATATACAACTTTGGAAGCTTTTCTGATGTTACCAATGACATACATAAATCCAATTCACCTAGTCCAATCCTGGTGTGCGTTATCCATTTTTCTACATACAAACATGGCAAAAGATGTTAGTTTTCCAGAACTATTTAGTTTGGTAGTAAGATATATTATTTTGTCTTAAAATAAAATAAATTAACCACTAATTTTGAAGCAAATATGTATTTATTACTTAAAAAGCCATGTTTGCTACATTTGTAGTCATTCGACCGTCCACGTAAGTTTACAATCCCGAGCACATGAAGGTTAATCAAATTTTGTGTGAGATAAACAAATGCAAACATTTGACTCGTGAGTGAATATGGACTATATCGATCAACCCCTTCTGGTACCTCCCATACAAAATTACCTATTTTTAGACAAATTATTTTTTACCAATAATTTCCAAATGGACAGCTGGATGGCATTTAAACTTGGTCAGTTTAATAACCTTGTAATAACAGATAAACCCCCAGAAAATCAAAACCTTTGTCAAACTCCTTGACAAACCCCCATATTTTTACATACATTTTTTTGTAAGTATGCTGAATTCATTTATATTTTGCTAAAGATATACGCTTATTGTAATTTTACTAATACTTATCTTAAATATAAATCTAGTTTAATGAATGTTATTAGATATTCAACATAGATAATGCAACGCTATTGTCTTGCCCCCCTCCACTAATTCGCAGTCCAACTAAGGAATTTTTACAGTACAGTTAATAAGAAATGATTTATTTCAAATTTGTTCATCAGTTTTTGTTGTATTATTATTTAAAAAGGTACATTTCGAAAATAAAAATTTAATTAAACAGTTAAAAAATAATATTGAAATAAAAATTTAATATATTAATATTAAACATGAATTCATTGCATGAAAAACTTAACATTAAAAAATATAATTATAAACGACTGTATTACTGCTTACAATTTTCTTTAAATTTTAAAATATTGTAAAATATTATTTACACATGGTAGATTTTTTTGGATCTGAATATTTTTTTCTAAATTCTTTCACCAATAATAATAGGAACTGCTTCTGTTCTCCATAATGTGTATGCAATTTATTGTATTCCTGCATCAAGGCCACTCCGTGTTCAGCAATATCATTAACAACCTTCAACCTAGATCGAACTAATTCTTTACTTAATTTAAAGTCTGCATCTTGCTCCCAATCTTCAACATTTTTTTTAGGAAACCCGATTTAATACCCGTTATACTGAAAAATCTAAGAGTATTGTTGGATACAAAATGATCAAGACTTTTGGAATGTAGTAGGTTTCCATCCACTGTAACTCGTTTTTCTGGATGATCTACTCCTTCTATGTTCAAAGCTTTTCCCTTTTTTTCTTAATTTCATGAGAAACTTTGTCATCACAAATGCAAATCCACTTAGCTCTTCCTAAAGGTCCAGAAGTGCATTCAAACCAATATTTAAGGTAAATATTAATTATAAAAATGCAAACATCCTGTATTCCACATAATTCGCTTTCGTTTAACTTAAACTGCTCTCTGAATAAATATATTTTTAAGGAATATATTGCCTTAGCCTTCCATCTAGCACGGTGAAGACCTATTGGTGCTCTGAAGAATATTTGTGTTTTTGGAACATCCTGCAGAATATTATTGTCAGCTTAAGTAGCTCTTTGTAGTCCTCTCGTGGCTGAAACTCTTTAAGCTGATTTTCGGCAAAACAAATAGCATTCGCAGAATTCTTTACTTGTCTTAATATGAGATCTTCCGATATGCCAGGTTTAAAATTGGAATTATCAATTTTTGTCCAGGCATTTTTAAACCTCTTAAAAAGTAATATTTCAGGACCGGTTGATATTCCCGAAATACAATGCATAAGTCATATTATTAACTTCTACGTTTAAAATTGCGCATTCTTTTGTACCACTTAACAAAATTTTTAAGTTAACCTATGAAAAAAATCAAAATTTTCTGTCAAATAAGTAGCATAAATATGTAAAACTATGAGGGTGAATTGGGTCATTTGTATGGGAGGTACCAGAAGGGGTGTGACAAAGGTTTCGATTTTCTAGGGGTTTATCTGTTATTACAAGGTAATTAAACTGACCAAGTTTAAATGCCATCCAGCTGTCCGTTTGGAAATTATTGGTGTAAAATAATTTGTCTAAAAATAGGTAATTTTGTATGGGAGGTACCAGAACGAGTTGGCCGATATAGTCCATATTCACTTACGAGTCAAATTTTTGCATGTGTTCATCTCACACTAAATTGTATTTAATTCAGTATTTTTGCTAAAAAGATATGTAGGTAAAAATGTGGGGGTTAATTCGGTCATTTGTATGGGAGGTACCAGAAGAGGTGTGACAAAGGTTTTGATTTTCTGGGTGTTTATCTGTTATTACAAGGTAAATAAACTGACAAAGTTTAAATGCCATCCAGCTGTCCGTGTGGAAATTATTGGTAAAAAATTATTTGTCTAAAAATAGGTAATTTTGTATGGGAGGTACCAGAAGGGGTTGGCCTATATAGTCCATATTCACCCACGAATCAAAGTTTTGCATGTGTTCATCTCACACAAAATTTTATTGAATTCAGTATTTTTACTAAAAAGATATGTAGGTAAAAATGTTGGGGTTAATTCGGTCATTTGTATGGGAGGTACCAGAAGGGGTGTGACAAAGGTTTTGATTTTCCGAGGGTTAATCTGTTATTACAAGGTTATTAAACTGACCAAGTTTAAATGCCATCCAGCTGCCCGTTTGAAAGTTATGGAAGATATAATAATTATCAAAAAATAGGTAATTTTGTATGGGAGGTACCAGAAGGGGTGGGGCAATTCTGCCCATTTACAATTCCATAACTTCGTTATGGATAATATAAATAGTGAAAATTTTTCAAAAGGATCAGTTAAGGTTTGCTCGAGTTATTCTGCTTATCCCTCAGGATGACGGTACAATTTTGAATTTCGAACCCCGGTAGCGACCCCTAAACCTTTAAGAAAAAAATTAAAAAAATTCATATACAGTTTTTTTGTACGTCTTAATAAAATTTTAACTTGGCCCATGAAAAATTCCAAAAACATTTTTTAAGACTCACCCTAATAGATACGTATGAAATTCCGAAAAATACGATTAAATTAATTGTAATATAATTTTTTCTGTAACAACATTTATCAATAATGCTGTTTGCATTCAGTTTGTCATCAACTCTCCAATACCTTAAATAATACCGATAATTGATTATAAATATATTAAATCCCCAGACAGGAGCATAGTAACAACAATACATATCTCTCTCTCTCTCTCTTCTCTTTTTTCTAACAGATAAACGCACAAAAGCAACAACAACAAAAACATATTAAACATGGAAAATTAATTATACTGCAATAAACTTTGCGACCATAATGTAAATGTAATAAAAGTTTTGCCATAATGATGATGATGACGTTGATAATGATGATGAGAGCGTTGATGGTGATGGAAATTTATAATAAAAACCTAAAAGTCATACTACAGCACAGCAGCGAACAGTGACAAAACTTTGCACAAGTGCAGTGAAATACAGAGTTATATTATTTTACTTTATTTTTTGATATTTCAAAGTGAAAAACGAAATGGAAATCCCACAAAAGCCACATAAAACCATTAAAACAACAGTGATATGAAATGGAACAAAAAGAATAACTGTGGACATTACACCTGGCGTTAAAAAGTTTTTTCTGAAACTTGAGTGTGGGTAGCGATTAAAATATGCGATTTGATGCCAAAATTGATATAGCAAATTTTCAGGCTGATCGGATGGTGCCAAGCCGTGCCCCAATGAGGTCAAAGGTCAACATTTTAAAAAACCACCAAAATTGTCTTTTTATTGCATTTTATTCATTTTTAAACCAATACCCTTAGGGTTGAGGGTATTGTGAAGTGATGGTATTGTAAATGGGTTGCATAGCCCCACCCTTTCTAGTACCTCCCATACAAAATTATCTCATTTAGGAAATTTAATATTTCTTTCATAACTTCCAAAGGGACAACTGGAGGATATTTAAATTTAGCCACTTACATTATCTTGTTATAGAAGATAATGAAATTTATTAAATTTATCTTGTAATAGGAAGTAAAACCTCAGATATCCTAACTTTTTGGCACACCCCTTCTGGTACCTCCCATATTAAAATTGACAGAAAGTCCTATCTGCAACCGTTCCACTCCACAAGCATATCGGCTAATTTTAATAACTCAAGACTTCAACAATATATTATATTGGGCATGGTATTTATCAGTCAATTGAATTATGTACTGGTTTTAAATAAAATTACTATAAATATGTTTTTTCTTTAATTTCTATAATAGGGTTTATTAGTTTTATTTTAAATCAGTGAAGATTTTGTAAAGACTGGGAAGTCTTAAAAAATTTTGTTTTCCTAGTGTCAAAAGATTATATGTGAATAATTTTAATTCATCAACATCACCACCGTTATAATTGTCTTTAATAACTCAGACCATCTTTAATTGTATTTCTGAGTCTACATGACAAGTGCAACTGTTTCCTCCTATAGATACCACAGGTGGTTTCGATTTTTTTCCAATAGCACTGTATATTCTTTTACTATCCTCTTTATTAGTTGCATATTTCTATTTGGACTACAGGACTTACTAAGAAAATTCACATATTACGAATTCCATTCAACTTTTTAGGCAGTAGATGGGCTTGTACATGAATTTTGCTATGCCGGTATTTTTTTACGTTGTTCACGCAAACTTGTGCAATTCAAAACAAAATATTGTGAACTAACGCTTTGACAGTTTCACTGATGAAGGAAGTGTATATCGAATGGAGATGACATATTCACCCATCTTCTGGAAAACAATTCGGTTTAAAAACAGGCCGAAATCGGTACTTTTTACCTATACACTTTACCGATTTCGTTCTGTTTTCAAACCGAATTGTTTTCCACAACATGGGTAATTGCCGGCATCCATACAAGCTAGCATTCTGTCGGCTATAACATTTTTCTTGGCACGTTTTCAAAGCGGCTTATTTGAGCAACTTGGAATGTTATGAATCTGTTTTTCATCCATCGTCTGCATATCATCTCCCAATTTCATAATGTTAAATGACTTTTGCTGCACATCTACTTTGATCTGGAGTTGGTATTCTAGCTTTTTTTCAAATGGCTATATTTCACTCAACAACAATTTTGCACTTTTTTCAACTGTTTTACATTTATATTATGAGTTATAATAAAAATACATTTATATTATAATACAAATGTATTTGATTCTGGTCGTACTCTATACTACAGAGTTAATGAAACTGGTAACTAATTTACAAGTTATAAATGATGTTCTACTTTATAGTATTTTTATATCATCACCCTTAGGGATGAGGGTATACATCATTTGATACGACCAGACAGTGTAACACATACATAGAAGGAGTCACATCAGACCCTAGGTTTCTTTGAACCAAATTCGATTCATGACTTTTTAAGTCGTTTGAGCCATGTCCGTCTGTCTGTCTGGCAGTCCAGCTGGTGCGCACGATAACTTTCGAAAGACGCAACCAAATGTTTTAAAATTTTGCACGAGTTAATATTTCCCCAAAATTACTTACGGTATTGCAAATGGGCAACAAGGCCCTGTCCCTTCTGGTACCTTCCATACAAATACATCATTTCGCCCACTCTAGAAATCGAGTAATAATATCAATTCACCCAACGAGATCGTACCCAAATTCTGTACTTAGTAAAGCTATTACAAGATAAAGTTTTGGAAAAAAAAATTGGAAGTCTAGCCACGCCCCTTCTGGTACCTCCCATACAAATGTACCTTTCCGCCCACTTTAGATATGGAGTATTAATATCAATAAACCCATCGCGCTCGTACCCTAATTCTTAATTTAGTAAAGCTATAGCAGGATGCAGTTTCTCAGAAAAAAACTAGAAGTCTAGCGACGCCCCATCTGGTACCTCCCACTTTAGAAATCGATTAATATTATTAATAGACCTTACGCGATCGTGCCCAAATTCTGTATAAAGTAAAGTTCAAGAGAATAAAGCTTTAGAGAAAAAATCTGGATGTCTAGACACGCCCCTTCTTGTACCTCCCATACAAATGTACCACTCCGCCCACTTTAGACATGAAGTAATAATGTCAATATAATAGAAAATGTTTTGTTTTACTGAGGGTGAGGGTAAATGTAAGTCGGGTTGCCCGACTGAAACTTTGTTACTGGTTGTTTATAGAAATTCTCATTAAATCAATTGAAAAAATGCAAAAAAACAGTATTTTGGTGGTTTTTCAAAATTTTGACCTTTGACCTCATTGGGGCACGGGTTGGCACCATCCGATCAACCTGAAAATTTGGTACATCAATTTTGGCATCAAATCGCATATTTTAGTTGCTACCCGCATTCAAAATTCCAAAAAATAAAAAAACCCATATAAGCTGCGCCAGGTCTAGTGGACATGTTAAAATTTTTCTTTTGCAATGGAAATTGTGAAATTAAAATTATATAATTAAAAAACCGCTAAAATAATATACAACAGAAACAATTGTACCCGCAAAATCCCTTAAATCCAACTATAAACATACATGAAAAACAGCAAAAAAAAAATTTCAAGTGCGTACGTAAATCTAGTGAATGATAATATTTCCAGCATGGCTAGTGAAAGTGAATTAATAGCTATACCAGTGGCATCCACAACCACCCGCCTTAACGCCACCAGCAACATACTGGCTAATAAGCCTCACTCGGTCAGTGACAGCAGCGGGAGCATAAGTGGTCAACCATACATCACAAATTTGAAACGGAAACATAATATACCGGAAATTGCATGGCTAATTCCAGCAATTTGCCTTAATTGTTATGCGTTCGTGTGTGTTAGTGCTAATACCTTCAAATCGTCATCAGCTTCCGACTCTTCTGCTGTGTTACTATCTACCTCGTTGACTTATCCTACCTCCTCCTTTGTTATTTTTACATCCCCCTTTGGTTGGGCCCTTAATGCTACACCAACAACTGACCATCGGTTTAAGCGAGTCACACACTTATCACCGGATGGTCGTCATATCGATGTGGATGTGGATAATGATGGCCTGGACGATGATGCCGATGACATTCATGGGCACTTACAACATGGCGATATTGTCGTTGACATATATTTGAATAATATGGATAACATGGGCTATCATCATGAGAGCAGATCGGGATTATTGCCTCATGAGTTACCGGAACATGATCATATAGCGCATCATTTAGGTGAGTAGCGCAGCATATAATAATTTATTTTAATTAACCACAGCGGCAAATGCACAATGGAAATCTTTAGTACTTTAGAGAGGAGAGGGAGCCTTTAATATTAATATTATGATATTGTATATGGGTAGAGGGTATGTGAAGGGATGCATTAGTAAGAGGATTTTTGCTATCTAAAAATTAATAATAAACTGTATGTTCAACAATAGTTTAGATTTTAGATTTTAATGAGTTTGAAACTAAATTGCCGTAATTAATTTTATGGTATTCAATTAACACACATTAGGCTAAATCGGAATAAGTATATGCGGTGGTAGATAAACTAAATGTGCAGAGAGAAAAATATGAGAATATATATGAAGGAGCGAAATGTAAAAGTATAATTGGATAGTTTTTATTATACGTAAGGTCCAGAGACAAGCCTTAAGGACCGCATGAACAAAATAACCCCCAGGATACTTGTAAGGGCTAAAATATCTAATTTATATGGGTTACGGAATAGAACTTTTAGAGGATACAGCTTTGCATTCATTTGCATGAAACGCCTTTTGAATCATTGATATCAAACGGATAGGTCGGAACTAGTAAGTGAAGTAGTTTCACAACCCACATTTTAATGGTAGTTTGGATGAGTACGATAGAAAACTCTGTACAAATATGCTATCACTTATAGGTCAGCTGAATAGAAACTGACACTATCTAGAATGTTCTTTAAGTCAATAAAATGAGAAAAGTGGACCGTTAGTAAATTTTTCTCTTAGTCCATCTCTGGCACAGGGGCATGACTCAGTCGAATCGGGAAGCCATATCGGGCCAAAGTTACTTAGTATAATTACTGTCGTGAGATATGTGACGTCAATTTGAAGTATCCATAACTTAAATTATGTTGGCAACGAAGGTCTTCTAGCAACAAAGAGGTTTAGGTAAACATGAACGAACAACTGCGGAGTCCGTCGTAAAGAACATGAAATAAAATGAAACTTTAAGTCGTGGAAATAGATTTTAGAAGCACTCCGATTTTCTAAGCTGCTGATAGGATTTGTACGGCTCGAAGGACCAGGACCATTTCACGGACATATGCACGTTCTCCAGAGATCTGATAGTCGATGTACTAGCAGTAAGTAAATGAATATTGCCGCCCAATATCCTATTATACTGAACTTGATCCACGGCTATTCTATTGGCCGCATTTTCGGTCGTTAACTATGCCACAGTGATCCGTCCAAAAATATTTCACATCCCAATCTATCTATATATTTTGATCCGTCCTTGAAAATTAGGATGACATCTTCTTCAAAGTGTACGGCATAATCACAACTATGGTATTAGGTTCTGTCCAGGACAATCCTTATAAAACTCTTTAACACAAGAATAACAAAGTCACATAATTAGTTTAAATTTGTCGTTGAAGCTTTGCTAGTCCTGACGTGAGTGTTCACGTTCCAATTCAGTTTACTGTCCAATATGAATTCCATGATGTTTGGCATTATCGGAAGTGTAATGTGGGTTTAGATGACATGTCTCTTCAGACGGAAAAGGCGTCTATAGAAGAAAATAGGGAGCCAGGATATCGAAAATTATAGGGATAGAAGTGAAGCGCGAAAGTTCTACCAAAAGGTAAAAAGTAAAGATTTTGGACCAGGGATCCCCACCCGTAGGCTGCATAAGTGACGAAATCACACCAATCATCGATGATGGAGTAGACTGTCTACCACCGAGCCAAATCGAGATCAGCATGGCGATTGCGAGGCTTAAAAAAAGTAAAGCTGCTGGAGCCGATGGACTACCGGCATAGCTTTTTAAGGCCGCCGGCGATGAGCTGGCAATGTGCAATCACCAGCTCATAAACACGATTTGGCTCAAGAAATGAATGCCCGATGATTGAAATCTCAGTGTTTTATGTCCTGTGCTTAAAAAAGGCGATCCAAGTGTATGTATCAATTATCACAAGATCACTCTTTTACCCATCGCATACAAGGTACTGTCTAGTATGTTATGTGAAAGACTAAAGCCCATTTTAGCGAACCTGATTGGACCTTATCAGTGTGGCTTTAGACCTGGTAAATCCACGACCGACCAGATATTAACACTACGACAAATCCTGCCGAAGACCCAAGAAATGCAGATCGACACCTACCATCTGTTTATCGACTACAAAGCTGCATTTGACAATCCGACATGACAGAAACTATTAGACTCTATGAATGAGTTTGGTATCCCCGCGAAGCCGATACGATTTTGCGGGATAACACTGACTGACACGAAGTCTTCGGTGAAAATAGGCACAAATCTAAAAGAGCCAGCGAGGTTTCAGATAAGGAGATAGTCTGTCATGCGATCTCTTTAACATCGTAGTGGAGATGATCATGCGGAAGGCTGGAGTAAACAGGAGTGGTACAATTTTCAACAAAAGTCACATGCTGCTCGCGTATATAGATATCATTGGCCGTGGATTGCGGGATGTTACTCCGGCTTTATCGAGCATTGAAAAGCAGTCGGCGGAAATGGGTCTGGTGATAAATGTGGACAAACCCAAGTTATTTGTTTCAACGAACAATGAGGACACTAGTCTGGACGCTGCGCGAACGTTGACAACTATAATTTTGAAGTGGTACATGATTTTGTATACCTTGGCTCCGCTAAAAACAAAAATACTAATGTCAGCCTGGAAATCAAAAGACGAGTATTGATAGAAAACCGCTGCAACTATGAGCTAAGTAAACGTTTTAATGATAAAGCCCTGTCTCGACGAACGATGATCCAACTCTACCAGATACTGATCCTGCCTGTCTTACTCTAAAGCGCAGAATCCTGGGTAATGACGCAGACGAATCAATATGTTCTGGGAGTTTTCGAGATAAAAATAATATGCAAAATATTTGAACCCATCATCCTTTACGGCGGATACCGTCGTCGAATGAATCATAAGCTGTATGAGATGTACAACAACATCGACGTAGTCAAGCGCGTTCAAATAGACCGGATGGGCTGGCTTGGACACGTTGTACGAATGGAAGAAAACGCTCCGGCTTGAAAAGTCTGTGGCAATAAACTCGATAAGCGGCGCAGGAGGGAGCGATCAAAACTTCGATGGATGGTCCAGGTGAAAGAGTTGTTATCTATGCTTGGTGTGACGAACTATCTACGGAGCGCAAAAGACTTGGAATACTTTTCTACGTGCGGCTACTGATAGATACATTTCTGTTATTGCTGATATTAACCCTACGGTCAATAACCAAAAAAATATACGTTAGTCAATGACCGGGTACCCAAGCGTACTTACTTGGTGGTTTTATGTAAAATATTACACATTTACTTCAATTAATATGTAAAACTCATGTTATTGAATACCAAACTGTAAGTTTATTTAATTCCCATCAACAAAAGTTGTTTTTTTGCAGGTATTTTTTGGAAGTTGCAGCCACTGCCGAAACTGGACTACAGATAATTTTCCATAGGAGTTAGCGATCATATTGAAAATTTCCATTTTGCATGCAATTTTTTTCCTTACTAGTGCAATCCGCGAGAATAATACGATTGGGTCCCGGAGATTTGAAAAGTCCTGACAGCCTGTCATTACCTCTAGGGTTTCACGACAGTTGGTGGTCCATGAACCATCTGTTCTCTTTATATACGATGGTATAATTCGATGCTAAAACCTTACGTAGCCGACTAGTTTCCTCACTATAGCTTTTCGAAAATAGATTTTAACTTATAAAACCCTACACCTGAGTAAAAGAAAATTCCCAAGGGCTTCTAATAAACCAAAACTAAAGATGCAGTTTGATTTCTCGTGTTCGAATTAGGATAAAATTGATACCATCAAAACCAGAACACGATTACATCAAATACAGAAAATCTACATTTGAATGTTCAAGTATTTAATACAACTGTACGATGCTGTAGTCATTACATGCATAAATATAGCACACCGTTTGTTTCGCATTTGTTTCGTGGTATCAGTTACGAATTGTGTAAAATATATCTATGAATTGACCTTTACATTACTCAATTGCTATACTACACATACTGTTGTAATTATATACATTATGTTTGTAATCCACACCAACACAAACACATAACACGTGGCATAAAAAAACTACGAAAAAGAACTTTAGAACAGTAAAAAATAACGTCATATTAAATTCACTTTTTTGACTATATTATTTCTGGTTAAAACAAATTTAATTCACCTAACTCAAAAAGTTAAAAAAAAAATAATCTATCTTTGAAGCTTTGCAGAAAATAATTGAATTTAAAATTCATAGTCCTTACTTAACTACAAATCAATAAACGAAACATAATACATTTTGAAATGTGGGATTAAATATGTAATTCGTCAGACGACCCAAGATACAATGAAGGAAACGAAAATTGGCCTACAAAATATTTATGAATTTAAATGGAAAATGATATGTCGGCTATATAGAGAATAACAAGATATAGAAAATAAAAAAAAACACACACATAACACAATAGTAAAAAAGCGTATTGAAAAAATAAAGAGGATTCAAGTGCAGCTAGTGGGTGTAAGAAAAAAATCTGATACCACTGACAATGACAACAAGGAAACCCAAAAAGCCAATGATCTTTCTTAAATGGCAAGATATAGATGATAGGAGGGCAATTTTTTTAAAACAAAAACTTTATAGAGGTGAGATTAACTTGGAAACAACTTGAGCGGACGGATGCCAAAATTAAATAAATTAGATGACTTGTAACAAAGGCATATTTTTAGTATAAGTGGACGAAATACAAAGTATCATAAATTATAAGGATCATAAAAGGCACAAAGAGAGGGAAGGATACATAAATCATTTAGGCTTAACAATATCCACAACTTAAGATGTTCGTTAGAGAGACCTAATGTTTGTACGAAATTTAAAAGTTATTTCTGTAGTACTGAACAAAACCTTAGCTACTGGTGTCTTTCCACTCTGTGTAGTAGCTTTCACATGATTACCGTACTTAGGAAAAACATATTATTTTTGTTCACATTTATATCTTTAGCTACCATGTTTGTAATCATATTATTTTTGTTCACATATATATCTTTAGCTACAATGTTTGTAATCAAATGTTTTGATATATTCGTATATTAATTTCATTTTATCTAAGTACATGTAAATACAAGCAAATCAAACTGTCACAATGTAAACTATCACAGTGATTTTTGTCACAGTTACAATTTTAGACAAACTGCAAGATAAATAAACTCCATGATAATAAGCTCCATAATATTAGTTGTACAATTCATTGATAGCCTCCATTTGCTTAGCTTGCTACATACATAGTTGATAAATCATCTGGCATATTTAATTTTATAATTTTGTTTATATCTCTTTTCATATTCCAATTACAAATGACTACAACGCAAATGTTTTATCATATCAACCTCAATCTGCTTGAATGCAAACACATGTTACAACTACAACGACAAAATGTCATTGCATGTGATGAGCTAAATGTGCTGCATTTTAACAAATATATATGTGTGTGTGTGGATAACATTATCACCGGCGGATGTTTACTACTGCTGCATCAACATGTTTAACTAAAAATGTATTGAAAATGAAAACAAACATAAAATCCGGTGAATGAATATGATTATGAAAAATTATAATACTTATTTGTATGTGTCCTGGCATATGTGTATGTGTGTCGTACGCAAATAAATATGTGTGCTCTGCAATGATATGCTCATGCATGTATTTGTGCCAACATTCAACTATTTATATGCCCATTCTCATATAAACACATTGCTACTTCCTGTGAACTCTCACACACATGTACTCGTTCACTCACATTCTCACAACAGAAATGCAAACGCATGAGGAGCAGCCGGAGGATATCAGAGATGACACCGGTGTTAACATTATACCAGACAAAGGTAAGTGATGCAAATTTGTCTATTATCTACAGTTGTTAGAAATACATATGTGTATAGAAATATAAAAGCAAAACTACAGCTGATACAAAGACTTATATATAAGATTGTATAACAAATTTATAAATTATTTCTGGAATGTGTATTACAAATACAAATAAACTGCTGTGTTGTTATAAAGAAATCGATTTTCTTAGTTTGTATAATATTGTATTTGCATGGAGAGTCCTCCTTCTGTTTACTTGTATGTTGGTTACACTATGACACAAAATCAAACTTTTTGAAAAAAACCCGAACGTGACTATATAGGTTCGATAGTACAATCAGAGCTGAGTAAAACCCTAGCTCAGTTGGGCTAGATTGGCTAACAAATTTTTTTTTTGGCCCCCTTAACTTTTTGAAATTCCTTGGATCCCTTGACAAAAGGTGACATCAGTTGTTGCCCAACAGTTCCTACAGTTTTTAATCTAGCTCTTTCTCTTCTTAAGCAAAGTTGTAGCCAATAGTCCGCTTAAGAAATTGATATAATAAAATTTCCCAAAAAATAGACTTCCTTTTTCATTATTTTAAACTAGCTGACCGGGCAGACTTCGTCCTGCCTAAAGAAGTATTGACTAAAATTTAACTTTTTTTGAATGGAATAAATCTTCGGGTTGTGTTAGTTTCTTTTGATATTCGCATTGAAATTTCACAAAAATTTTGAGGTCAAACATATTATAGTTTTAATGACAGAAATTACTTGTAATGCTTTGGATAATAGAGTATGTATAGAAGAACCAAAGAAGTGTACATATTTTAATCAGTGGGTCATTCTACACGTGAACATGCAACATAAAGGTGTTCATGCGAAAAATTTGGATTTTTCAAATTTGAATAGACTGTCCCTCAGATTTATTGAATGTCATTGCAAATTTTAACCGTACTGGAAACTGTAGTCATTTAAATCTAACGGCAAATCCGAGGGTATCATTGCTATACATAGTAGCAACACTTCGGTTCCCTTATATTTTCTGGGTAAATTAATGTATGAATGATAACTCAATCATGTATTGCTTCTTGAATCCTATAATACGCGATCAAGGGGTTTCAACGATTTTTTGTGTGTCATAGTACACTCATCCCTCATTATGATTTGACATGTTTGCAACATTTTTTAACTTGATAACTCATGTGCGGTTCTCGGAAAATTTAAATTTTTTGCTCTATTCTGCAACATCCAAAACAGCTGCGCAATACAGGAGGATGCAATAGCCAACGCGATCAAACATTTTGCAAAATCAACAATATCGAAACCCATTGCTGCAATGAGGAAATAAAATCCTCCACAGAGACATCAGTTAAATGCTGTAGCATCCACTGAGTTTCAAACAAACTCAATTTAAATCTTATATCTACATATATAAAAATAAGTTGCATTGTGTTAGAAATTGATGTTCTCTGGAATGCGTGAACCGATTTTGTTTCTGCAAACTTCATATGAAAGGTGACGTTAATACCAAGGTTTTTATGTATAAACGGTCTTTGTATGTGCATTGGTTCTTGAGTTATAGCGAACACTGCATTCATTTCGAAACATGTGTGTGTGTGTGTGTGTGTGTGGGTGTGTGTATTGTTGTAACGTATGGGCTCGAAAACGGCTGAACCGATTTTGATGAAATTTTCAGGGAATCTTCCGAATAACTTCGCAAGTAACATAGGCTAAACATTGTTTGAATTTTTCAACATTTAGGGGGTGAAAATAGCAAAAGGGATAAAAACTCCCCTTTCCCATCTATATATATAAAAATAAGTTGCATTGTGTTAGAAATTGATGTTCTCTGGAATGCGTGAACCGATTTTGTTTCTGCAAACTTCATATGAAAGGTGACGTTAATACCAAGGTTTTTATGTATAAACGGTCTTTGTATGTGCATTGGTTCTTGAGTTATAGCGAACACTGCATTCATTTCGAAACATGTATGTGTGTGTGTGTGTGTGTGGGGATGTGTGTATTGTTGTAACGTATGGGCTCGAAAACGGCTGGACCGATTTTGATGAAATTTTCAGGGAATCTTCCGAATAACCTCGCAAGTAACATAGGCTAAACATTGTTTGAATTTTTCCACATTTAGGGGGTGAAAATAGCAAAAGGGATAAAAACTCCCCTTTCCTATATATATATATATGTTTGTATGTTTGCAACGTATGGACTCGAAAACGGCTTTGCCGATTTTGATGAAATTTTCAGAGCATCTTCAGAATAACCCCGCGGATAACATAGGCAATACATTGTTTGGAGTTTTCCACATTTAGGGAATAGAAATTGGCATTCGTTGCTATTCCATTTTACTCAAACCATTCATTTAATTTATATACTTAGCTATTGTAAATCACATCTTCGGGGATCTATGAAATAAACGGCTTTTCTAATAGACCGATTGATACGAAAATTTTACCAAGTGGTACTGTTGACCTGTTGATAGTCCCTGGCTATATTTGGTTGTGATTGGATAAAGGGGCGTGGCACCGCCCATACAACTTGAAAATTAAAAGGGCTATATCTCATGAACTATCAGAGGTATGAAGATGATATATATATATGTGTTCCTCTAACTCCCATTGGAGCATAGGGCGTCAATATGAAGATGAGATTTGGTATATATGTTGTTGGAGCAGTATTAATTACATCCAGGGAGGAAGTGGGCGGTGCCATGCCCTCTTTTCAAAAATCGCTCTAACGGCTTTTCTAATAGATCGATTGAGACGAAAATGTTACCAAGTGGTACTGTTGACCTGTTGATAGTCCCAGGGTATATTTGGTTGTGGGGCGTTGGATAAAGGGGCATGGCACCGCCCATTCAACTTGAAAATTAAAACGGCTATATCTCATGAACTATCAGAGGTATGAATATAAGATTTGTTACATATGTTGTTGTTGCAGTATGAATTACAGTAAATGTGGAAATGGGTTGTTCCACACCCTTTTTAAAACAAACGGTTAAAACTGTCAAAATTCCACAGTATATTTTTTTATTCGCAAAAATCGTAACCAAAATCGGAATCTACCGTGAATTTAAAGAAAATTTCACCAAAAAACTTTGTGTCTAAAATCAATTCCTAGCTCGCGTTGGAAAGCATGAAGATTTCAAATAAAGATTTTTTTTTGTTTTTAAATGAGCACAAACCGAAAACATCAGATATATATTTTCTGAGACCGTAAAACTGACTTCCCTACAAACTAAATAAGGTATTACAGAAGCAAATCTATGTATTTGTTAAAAAGTTATGGCCTCTGAGAGTTGGCATACAGAAATTAAGTTTTTAAAAATCATTTTCCAGAATATTGGGCGGGATCCCAATAAAAAAATCAAAAATATACTATTCTTTTCCACTTGGTCTCCAAACATCGGAATGGTAGGTAAAAATTAGAGCCGGGCCCATTGGTCTGAAGTAACTGAATAATTGCTCATTGCTAAAAAAAATATCTCTACCTGAGGGTGCATATAATGAAGTGAAGTTGAGGTGCAGCTAATAGAAGCCATCGACGCTGTAGACGTTAGTGTGACAGGGGACTCGAATTTATCGAACCGACGTCTTTCTTAGCAACTCGGTCTCTGCAAATGCTGAGGAAAGATCTTGGCCTGCATCTATATAAGATCTAACTGGTGGAAGAATTTGAGCCAGTGGACGATCAAGTGATTTTTTTTATTTATCATGTCATTGCACATTATTTGAACGAGAATGGTTCCAACACGACGGTGTAACATGCCATACAGCGCGTGAGACCATCACTTTGTTAAGCCAAACGTTGGTGACCGATGTATCTCAAAAAATGGTAATACGAGTTCAATACAAAAATAGTATTCCGGATTATTCTTGATCCGTGTGAGAAGAAGACATGACAAAAGGAGTTTTTATGGCTAAAGGCATGAAGCTTCAAACGGAATTTTCATTTGCGGTCAATAGGAGAAGGCATAACAAAAATGTTTTTTTTATGACCAAAGAGATAGTTAGCATAGAGATGGTTCATGCTACTACGGATCAAAATAAATAATTTTGATCTTTAGAGGAATGTCTGTTTCCGATTTTTGGAAGTAGTGGTTTTTCGCCCTACATACAGAAAAAACTTAATCTACATGCCGGCACTAAAGGTATGACTTTGCTGATGAACGTTTTATTAGCATTTACAACAATAAAACTTAATTGGTTAACTTTAATGTTAAGGAGTTGCTTTAAATAAGTTACATAACTAAATAAACTCAATATATTATTGTCGAGCTTAAGTACTGTTTTCAAAGTACTTTGTAGACCTAAATGTGAAATATATTACAAGCTAATATGCAATAGCGAAGCATTGCCGGGCCCACTAGTATATATATGTTTGTATGTTTGCAGCGTATGGACTTGAAAACGGCTGTGCCGATTTTGATGAAATTTTCAGAGCATCTTCAGAATAACCCCGCGGATAACATAGGCAATACATTGTTTGGAGTTTTCCACATTTAGGGAATAGAAATTGGCAATTCGTTGCTACTCCATTTTACTCAAACCATTCATTTAATTTTTATACTTAGCTATTGTAAATCACATCTTCGGGGATCTATGAAATAAATTAAATATAAACACATCACTAAAACCTTAAATATTTAAATACATTATGCACAGCAATGAACTTTCTTATATGTTAACTTAACCGATATTTCAAACATCAAATCAAACAGCTAATATATACATGTAATACTGTAACGGACTTTTTCTCCAAGGCCGCTAGCTTTTGAGTGCATGCTATGACTGACATTTCATGATCAGCTGATTTATTTATATTCTCAACTAACATATGTGTCTCGATGTTTCCAGGCGGTTTTTCAATCTCGCGAATTAATAAAATTTCAATTACGTCATATTAATTGGTGTAGCCACATTTTTCAATATAAAATGGTACGTAGGCGCAGTAATTTGGGCAGTCAATTACGTAATGCTAGAAATATTGCGGCATCTAGAGCATCTCAAAGCGACGAACAGCGTGCAAATAATACTTTGGCTGCTCGAAACGCCATGGCACGTGGTAGGGTTCTGCGAAATCCAGCTCCACGTTTGTATGTGCGACGTTCTGTGGAGCGAGCTGCATTCAATTATGATGCAAACTTTGATTACGTTTCTCATGGCGAGGTTTCAATTGGACCCATGACTACTGTTTGCAGTCAGAATATTGGGCGGGACTCCAGACAATGTCAAAAGTATAGCATTCTCTTCGTCTTGGTCTCCAAACATGGGAATGGTAGGTACAAATTAGAGCCGGCCCATAGGGCTGAAGTTTTCGATAGTTACTCATAGCTAAATCTGCTAAATCTGCCTGAAATCTTCATGCTTCTCAGCGCGAACTAGGAATTGATTTTAGACTTATAGTTTCTTAGTGAAATTATCTAGGAGTTATCGATTACCACGCAATTCGATATTTGGCTTTTAAACTGTATCAAATAATGGTCCGTACACCAGGCACTTGAGGACACAAAGTAGCTGCGCAGACTAAAACAGTGATTTGTTTTTAATTTACTTTACAGGTATGCATTTTTCAATTACTTTTCAGGAGAGCGAATCGGTAATAAATCCTATAGATAGAAAAATTAACCAATATTCATTGTAGTTATACTGGAAAACAACTTTTGTTTGATTGGGGCACAATATAAATTTGTATAGTATGTTAGGGGTAACATTAGCAACCTTTTGTAAATAACCTATGTATGGGGTATTTTTTTGACGTATAGAACTTCTGGTAGGTATAAGTGTAAATCTATCTGTCATACTAATGAAGTGTAATAAACTTCGTTTCAGTATACATTGGAAAATCACCATGTAAAGACTACACAAGAACAACGTTTACAAATCTTGCAAATTAGTTTTCAAAATGCGCGTTCTGTTCGCCAAACTTATGGAGCCCTTATAGAGCCCTTTGTGAAGTTTACGGTGCATATACTCAGCCATCTGAGCAGCTACTAGAAGCCATCGACGCTGTAGACGTAAGTGTGACAGGTCTTGAATTTTTCGAACGGACGCCGTTCTCAGCAACTCTGTCTCTGCAAATGCTAATTAAAGATCTAGCTTGGCCTACACTCAAGAACTAGAGCCAGTGGACGATCAATTGAATTTTTTTATTTATAATGTCATTAAACATTATTTGAAGGAAAAATGGTTCCAACACAACGGCGTAACATGCCATACAGCGCGTGAGACCATCACTTTGTTAAGCCAAACATTGGTGACCGAATTATCTATAAAAATGGTAAAACGAGTCCAATACAAATATAGTATTCGGGAATATTCTTGATATGTGAGAGAAGAAGACATGGCAAAAGAGGTTTTTATGGCTAAAGGCATGATGCTTCAAACGAATTTTTTAGTGGCGTTCAGTAGGCGAAGAGGGCATGACAAAAGTCAGACGCCACCACAGATAAAATTAAAAATTGAATTTTGATCTTTAACGGAATGCCTGTTTCCGATGTGTGAAAGATATGACTTTGATGATGAACTTTTTACTATCGTCATAGAGCCTATGATATTGAGAATTTAAAACAATAAAACTTAATTGGTTAACTTCAATGTTAAGGAGTCACTTGAAATTAGTTACACAAGTTAATAAACTCAACATATTATTAACGAGCTTAAGTACCGTTTTCAAAGTACTTTGTAGACCTAAATGTGAAATATATTACAAGTTATTATGCAATAGCGAAGCATTGCCGGGCCCACACACACATGTTTCGAAATGAATGCAGTGTTCGCTATAACTCAAGAACCAATGCACATACAAAGACCGTTTATACATAAAAACCTTGGTATTAACGTCACCTTTCATATGAAGTTTGCAGAAACAAAATCGGTTCACGCATTCCAGAGAACATCAATTTCTAACACAATGCAACTTATTTTTATATATAAGTAAGTATAGATACTCTATTAATTGAAATTGTAATTTAGGTAACATCGAATAACATCTCTGAATAAACCCATGCAATCTGAATAAGTCTAGGGATATTAATTACCTCTCCAAACACACTATCTACTTTAAACAAATCAGTTTTTAGGAGTTTTGGGCCATTGTGCAATGTTTTTACTTGCTATCTTTACCAAAAATGTTCTTATTAATCGCGATATTGATCACCTAGCTTCACCTTACGTTTGTTTTTTCAAAATTACGAATATATTGTGAAAAATTTATCGATAGTTAGGAAGTCGGGTGTGCCGCAATTAGGTTAAACTTCGAATTTCTTCTCAAATCATTTTATTGCCGCTGAGTATTTTTCTTCGTATACAGACTAATTAGTAAACCTTTCAATAGCTGAAGCGAAGACCTAAAATAGCATGTGTTTGCTTTTACCATATCTCTTATAGACGTTGAGATATGTGATGTGATTTTTTGAAAAAAATATTAAAAATTTTGAAATTGGATTCCGGGCTATTATATACAAATCTATATGTTTAAAAAGTATATGTGTATATTGTCAATATCTCTATCAACTCTCGAGGGGCGACTCCGGGGTAGTTGCGGGGCTTGATGTGGATTTTTCCCTTCCCCACCAACCACGATGCGCTGTCAGTTAAACCCACCCCAACTCCTTCAAATTTTGGCTCAGACATTCGAAAACTCGTGGATTATACCAACTCAAATGCCCAGCCAAGACCACTCATCTCTTGCCCAAATCACTTCGAACAGATCCAATGAGTGTGGACAGATTGTTACGCCTAGAAACATATTGGAACAAACTGAGCTAATCCCAACTTATTCAGTCAATAACTAAAACAAGAAAATCATAAATATGAGTCTAAAGCAACAACAACAATACGTTCATAGGGTGGGATATATATTAAAGTAGATGCTGGTAACGATTTTATATGAGTTTTTAATGTAGTTCCACAGTACCATGTAGTAACTGCAATGCCTTTAACTCAATATAAGAGAACTTTTAACAAAAAGACTAATGGCATTTGTTCCATTTCCCTCGAAATGCTCTTAATATATCCTCCTCTGAATACATTACAAAATGCCCTTAAAATAGTAATCCGGCATTCATATCAATGTCACACTGTAATATTAACAATACAAAGACTTTTCTGACTATTTGGCGTATCATTTAGATACACTAACAACAATTGTAATAGTTTTCTATTTAAATTTTCTGTCAAGTAATATTTTTTTAGAAGCAACAACATTTTTACTGTTATCACATTTACTGCATAGTTGATACATCGGATATATAGAACAATTTCGTACATTACTTATTATTTCCAAGCTATACATACACTCACAACTTATTTAATTGCTTTGATTTCGTTCTTCAATTACTTTTTTTCTTATTTTACATACATTCCAACAACTTCCGGGAAAGGTCGTGAATGTTTGCTGTATGCTTTTGTAATTATATCCCTAAAAACATGTTGTAGTCCTTAAGTGTTGGTATTATAACACAAAGGCAACAGCAGCAGTACATACCTATACAGAGGCAAAACATACCAAAGGATCATTCACATGGTTTTCTCCCATTGTCGATTGCTTATCAAATAAAACACCCATCGAGACCTTTTTCCCTGCGTTCTTGACCCTACTTATTTTTTTTGTTAAACGTTATCTGTTATTTTTACTGTTTCCTACAACATCCTTTTGAAATATCTGACTGAGTATTGTTTTCTCCGACGACCATACGACGACCACATTGGGTCAAAAGTTATGCCACAGAAAGCATTTGGTGCGCCCCTACCATTAGCCTTAGGTAGTTAAAGAGGCAGAAAAACGTTAATGTTCTGGGACTTACAAAAGATAATACATCCCTCACTTGCTGTAAACGGAGGCCAGTGCAAAAACTTGAGAGAATAATGTTTGCAGGTGCGTGTTAAGTGACATTAAATATAAAATACGAGAACAAAATAAAAACAAAGTTGAATTGTTTTGTTGTACGAGTAGAAAAAGTTTCCTCAGTCGCTTTAAAGGCAGACATGTCAAAGGAACAACAGTTCCGGGTGAAAGAGAAGGAAATAAACAAAAGTTTACAGCAATATTTCCTTAAGCACATTCCAGTTTATATTTTAGCTGCGGCTATGGGTTGTTAAGTGAATGTTATGTGAGTGTAATGAATTATTTAGTAAAATTAGAGGGTAAGAGATGCAAGAAGGTAAACAAGTTATGAAGCCTCTAACAGAATTTGTAATCTGCTCTTGTTGACCATTACACAGTACAACATTTTTCGGCTCATTGGTTTTGGACTCAATTCTGAGAACTGCACGTGAAAGTTGCCCCAAATGGAAGAAGTTCTGCGTCATTCGTTTTGTCAAGTTACATGCCATAATAATTTAATATCGATTTGAAGTAAGTAAGTATCGTGTAGGGGAATTTGTTACGTTTTAGACTGTTTTGTTTAACAGAACTCGAGAACCACTAGTCCGATTTAGCTGAAACAAATTTAAAAAAATTAAGAATTACAATTCCTTTAATCTATTCAAATAACGTTTCTCTACATAAGCAAAAGTTTCACTTTTCCAGTTGTACTTCATGGCGTATGATTTACGTGGAATATTACTTATAATAATCATACGCCACCATATATTATTTTTTGTTATGTCAAACAAAAGAGCCTAAAACGAGACAAATTCCCCTATACGATACTTATTAACTTCAAATCGATATTAAATTATTATGGCATGTAACGTGACAAAACAAGTGATGCAGAACTTCTCCTTTTTGGGGCTACTCTCATGTGCAGTTCTCAGAATTGAGTCCTAAAATCAAGTGTTGTACTGTGTTAGATATGGCAATCATTAAGCTGTTTAAGAGGATGTGCGAAGAGGAGATGCGAGCAAAGTAGTGAGCATATCTATTAAATAATTTAATGGATGTACAATTGTTATATTTGATGAGTCAGATATTGTTTGTGAGTAACTTATAATATCTAACAACATGTTGTTCAAATTATGGTTTTCAAATACCAGTAAGTACAATTAGTGTATTCGTTATGTTGCATATCAACATCAATAAAATATTAGATCAACAAACAAAAGGCAACAATTTAAACATGGTTCCACTTTTACACATTTACATCATTCACCCACCAGTATCCTTTGTGCCCTTTTAACCGCCAACAATTAGCAAGTCGCTGAAGCCATTATATACTAAGTTAATTTAATTGCCTACCACAAACTTCAATTTGAACAATGTTTGCAAATAAGACTTAGGCGAAAGACATTAAAGACAAATATGATCCACACATAATAAAGGAGACCATGAAACCGGATATTCCGTGTAATTTATTGATGTTCTCCGCCGTCTGTGGTTTCCTGTGGTAAAGGGTGCTAAAGTGCTAATTTAGCGTTTTATTATCACATATGCTAAATCTGTTTGTTTACAAATTGTTATTTATCGTCTTTGTCATGTCACTGAGTGTACCGAATCTCAACAGTTTTTGGAAAACAAACGAAACATTAATCATTATGAATAAGAACAAACAAACTGAGGGATAGCAAGACAAAGAATAACGAAGCATCTTTTCCGTAAAATTGTTTTTATTGCATAACAACAGTAGAATTCGTTATTCCAACATATCTCATATTGCTTGCATTATCTTTACAGATTGCGTGGTTACGTGTTGATACCCAAACAATACTCACGATCCAAAATCATGTCATAACAAAGAATCATCGCATGAGCATAACACATGCTGAGAAACGTGCGTGGATCTTAAGGATACGCGATGTTAAAGAATCAGATAAAGGATGGTATATATGTCAAATCAACACGGATCCAATGAAAAGTCAAGTTGGATATTTGGATGTGGTGGGTAAGTACAAAATAAAACAAAACATATACACCAAATGTCAGCGTTTGTATTAGAAAAATATGTGAATAGTAATAAGGTATTCAAAAATAACTATTGACTATAGTAATACAGATAGCTTGTAAGACTTTATTTAAATTTATTTAAATTGTAAATTTTATTAAATTGTACTGGAAAAATGTTTAAAGATAAACGATTACTTTTACAGATTGGATCTTATTTGTTAAAATCTTTAAATAATTATTTCATATCGACTAAGTAATATTCTGAAAAATTTTCAATTAAATTAACATAGATTATTTCCTTATGTTGCTGACCGCCATTTCTATTTGTTCACATGTACACTACGCCTTAACATTCGATACAGCAATTCGTTTTTAACGAGTATACGCATACAATTATGTACAATTTAATTAATAATATATATAATTTTTCACCACAAATTTTGCACAACTTGTCATGCTGTCAACTGTTTGAAAGTAAAAACCTTTTAATAGTTTTTTTTTCGTAAAGATTTTTCGTTCACTTCATACTTTTATTATGTAATTTTTTTGTGTTTCTTTTTTTTTTTTTTGCTTTAGGGTCATATTTGACAGCATAGTCAAGTGTGAAACAGAAAAGCAAAAATTCATTCATGCGTTGGTCTAAAAGCCAAAAAAATTTAATTTAACAACCAAAACTAAAGGCAACAGCAGCAAGAGAATATAATTTTACTGCACTTTTTCTGTGTAAATTATTTAAATGCTGTGGGGAAAAATATTAAAAGGCTAACCCTGGAAGAAATAAAAGTGAGGGTCACCGAATGTACACAGTACTTAGAGCACACAGTGGGATTAATACTTAATTACTTAGCTGGCATTTCCTTGCAATCCTATAGTATTATATACCGCACGTAGATAAATATTATAAGCGCATCGATCTCGATCTGCGCTTCTTCCACAGTAAGTCACACCAAGTTCTGTACGGTTCTCAGTGCCTGGTCTTTCCAACGGAGTTTTGGTTGCCCCCCTTCTAGGCCTTCCGAGTTTATTGTCGAAGACTTTTCAAGGTGGGGCATTTTTATCCATGCGTTCAACATGACCTAGCCAACGCAACCGCTGCACCTGACCACGTCAATGTCAGTGTACAGCTCGTACAGCTGAATTTTTGTTCGTCAAGAGAGGGTCATTAAATCGCTTGCTTTGTCCATATATTCTTCTTCGCATTTCGAGGCTGACATTACTTGTTTTGTTGATGCCGGAGCCTAGGTGGATAAAATTGTCTACCAATTAGAAATTATAGTTGTCAACGTTCACAAACGAGTAAATTCTTTGTTCGTTGAAACTAATAACTTTGTTTTGTTCTCGTTCACCATTAGACCTATTTTCGCTGATTCATTTTGTATACCTGAGATGGCTGCAGTTTTTGGCCGATGGTGTCTACGTCATCTGCGTGCGCGAGCAGTTAGTAGCTTTTTTTTAATATCGTGCCACTCAAGTTTACTCCATCACTATGTTGAAGAGGTCATACGATGTCGTCTTGTTTTAGGTCTCGCCTGGTATAGAATGGCTCAATAAGGCCCTTAAAAGTCTTCACTGAAGACTTCGTGTCAGTCAGCGCCATTCAACTCAGCCATGGCTGCAAGTAATCGGGCTGTCGAAGGCAGCTTTATAGCCGACGACGGTACGTGTCGATCTGTTTCTCTAAAGTATTTTACAGGATTTTCCAAAGTCTGAATATCTGGTCAGTTGTTGTCTTACCAGGTCTAAAGCCACACTGATAAGGCCCGATCAGGTTGGCTAGCTAGTGTTAGCTTTTGTCTTTTACATAACACACTCGACAGGACCTTTTTTTTTTGATGGGTAAAAGGCATCTTTTTCAGCACATGACATAATACGCTTAGATTCCAATCATCGGACATGCACTCTTTAAGTCAACCCGTGCATAGGAGCTTGTGCATGCTCGTTATCAGATTCTGGCCACCGGACTTAAAGAGCTCTGCCGGAAGTCCGTCGGCACCGGCTGCTTTATTGTTCTTCAGACGCGATATTGCTCTTCCTACCTCGGCTTGACTTGGTGGTGGGTAATATAAGCTGTCTTCGACAATTGTCGTGATATCTTCACGGGCGTTGCCTTTTGGAACCAGTAGTTGCTGGAAGTGTTCTCTCCATAAACATATGTAGCACACACTGCGTATCTGTGACCAGATTTCAACCCTTGTCCTTACAGGAGAGAAGACAATTACCGTAGCCTTTTGCGTTTACCTTCTGGTAAAATTTTCGGGCAACCCCTCTATCCCTGTATCGCTCTATATCCTCGTTCTTTCGTTCCTTCATCTGACGTTTTTTTTCGCTTAAATAGATGTCTCGCCTGTTTTACTGTATCCGTAAGAAATTCCCTAACAGCCCGGGTTACAAGTGGGTGTATCGTTGCCCTATAAGCATCCTGGACCTCAAATGCTACGCGACATTCTTCATCGTACCAGGATTCGTCTAAGCGTCGTTTTTTAACATCAGAAGTAAATGCGTTGTGTAGTAGAAGTTGAGAGAGATGGTTGTAGTAGGCAGTGGCTATCTCTGGGGTTTGCAGCTTCGCGATGTTCAGCTTTCTTTGTGTTCGGTTACATGCGTCTTTCGCTCTGCTCAATCTTGTGCACACCTTGGCTGCAACCAGGTAATAATCCGAGCAAATATTAGCCCCACGGATCACACGCACGCTCATGCCACTAGATGCATGCCTGCCATCAATTACCACATGATCAATTTGATTTGTGGAGTTTTGTTTGGGGGATAGCCAAGTTGCCTTGTGGATATCTTTGTGCTGGAATCTGGTTCCACTCACTACCATGTTCCTTCCCGCTCCGAAGCTAACCAGCCTAAATCCGTACACTGTTTTTACAGTTGTAATACATATCTGTGAACATCTGGCCATACGACCACAGGTTCTATCTTTAACCGTATTTAGTATTTTTTTTAATTTTTAATGTGTTTGTCATAAGAAACAAAAGTTTGCAATTTTTTTTAAAAAAAAAAGTATTTCCCTCTGAGAAAGAGTTTACTTGGTACTGCGAAACGAAAACCCATAGCAGCGGATTTCATTACGCAGCAACTTGCCAATGTTATCACGTATACTTACTAAGTCACTGTTCTGCGTCACTTAAATCAACTCTCTTTGAACGCACTCCAGCAAAAAAATACTAAAATTACAGTCGCATTTCTTCCATTATATGCACCAATGATATAAATTATTTAAAAAGCCTCAATATCACTTCAATGAGTTCAAAGAAATTAACACAAGTAAATGAACCAGTTTTTGAGGTTTTTGGCTGTAATGTCTTGTCCGTTTCTTGTCCTTATCCGAAACTAGGTTTTTGGACGGTATCAACTAGATGTGTAAGATTTTTTTTGTCGTATGCCCCCTCTTTAAGAAATGTTGAACAACATAATCGTTTTTTCGGATATTTATGTATGTGCCAGCGAATTCCATGACCTTGGTGGTGGTGTATTATTGTCTTCTTTTACATCTTGAAGACACACTACAGTATCCAAATGCTCAGTTTTCCTCATAAACTTAAATCACTCAATACGTCATTGAGGTTAGCAATAGCCACCACAATATAGGTTGTCATTCTAACCCTCATGCTGGTTCATGCTAGTTATTAATCCTTGGCCTTTTCGCCATTATCGTTTGAATTGAATAATTTATTTTTATAAAGTCCTGAGCCATGTTCCCTTTTGTGTTTTATTGTTTTAGGAGAACTTAGAAAAAATTACATGGCCTTGCATAAATTTATGGGCAGATAAAGGCAAAGAAATCAATAAACGATTGGGGTAAACATTGGTAATATTGGTTTAGAATTTAAAAACGATTTATAATATTTCGGTCTTTACAAAGCAATAGAAGAGAACGAAACGAAATTCTTAGTAACTGTGTACACATATTGAGGCGGTGTGTTGGTGTGGAAATTTATGAAGGCGGTTGCATTTAGTAGTTGGCATAATAATTTAAGCTTTAAGTCAATAGCCGTCGTTGGCGCAAACTCGTCATTTTACTATAAGTCAGTGCACCTTAAGATTGTTAAACGGCAGTGTGGTTTTAGTATCATAAATGAATTGCTTTAAAAACAGTTTGAAATTACAAAACGCTATAATATATTTTACTTCAAAGACAAAGTGTCGATAAACAACTACATTAGATATTACTTACTTACTCAATTTCCCTATACACGCCATGAATGAGGTATGGGATAGCTTCTTGCGTTGTTGTGAATTAACACGCTTTCCATTTTTAGATGCACAACTAACGGCACCTACTTGTTTATCGACGAATTGCGAACGTCACTGTTTCAGAAGCATTTACTAGACATGCCGATTGACTCGACACTTATACTGCGAAGTTGTTGACGACAACATCGGGGGGGCCGGCAATGAAAGAAAAATGTATTTTATTATTTTTTAGATGGCTGGAGCTAGGAGTTGAACCTGGGATCTCCCGCATGATAGTCGCGTGTTCTAACCATCATGCCACGGCCGATCCCAAATTAAATATTAGTTATATGTTGTGATCTTATTCAAACTTTGCAGTTCAATTTTACGTTTCGTTTCCGGTAATCTATATATATAAAAGACTTGGGTGACTGACTGATCACTCCCCAGCCCAACGGCTAAAGCTAGAACCGTGAAATTTAGAATGTAGGTTTCTTTTATGACGTAGGCGCGCACTAAGAAGAGATTTTTGGAAATTCGAACTGCAAGGGGTAAAATAGGCGTGGCCCCGCCCCATACAACTGGAATTTTAAAATGGCACGTATATCGGTCGTATAAGAAATAATAATTGTTGTTTATAGAAAGCAGGCGGTGCCACGCCCTTTATTGAAAAATTTGTATACTGGCTGAATGAATGGACCGATTGTAATGAAATTTTCACTGTGAGGTACTGTCCATAGGGCCTCTACTATAAGCTACATGAAAACAAAATTAGACAAAGGGGCGTGGCACCGCCCACACAAACCAAAATTTCAATCGGTCATATCTCAATAGCCATTAGAGGTATAAAGATGAGATTTGCTACAAATGTTACTGATACAAAGAGGAATACGTCTGGCTAGAAAATGGGCGGTACCACGCCCCTTTTGAAAAAATCGTTTTCTGGCCAAAATAAATGGACCGAGTGCAATGAAATTTTAACTGTGTAGTACTATCCGTAGGGTCTCAATCATAGGCTACATGACCCACACAAACCAAAATTTCAATCGATCATATTTCGCGAGCCATAAAAGGTATGAAGATGAGATTTGCTACATAGGTAAATGGTACATGGAGGATTACGTCTCGCTGGGATATGGGCAGTGCCACGCCCCTTTTGAAACAATTGCTATGTCAGTTATATTAATAGAACGATTGTAATAACACTATCATTATCAATATATTTAAAATTGTCTACTGCCTTTAGTTAGAATGATGCAATTTGGGATGTTGTTTTTCCCCTTTCGAGTAAACGTCAGTTAAGAACGAAAATTGATATGGAAATGCTTACTTTCAAATTGGATTAAAGTATTTTTTTTTAAATCCGATGTTTCCGAGTAAAAAAATCAAAAAGGAATAAAAACTAATATAGGTTTGCTCCCTATGGAATTAGAACGAAGCACTGAGAATTTTCGAAATTCTTACCTTTTAGGGGAAAAAAGGCCGAAAAGGGATTAAAATAATACTAAACGGCTAAAAGTATAGTCTCAAAAATGTTAGTAAATATTTTATATGTGCGATGTGAGTTAATTTTTTGGAATTCGTTTACTGATTGTAAAAACCCCGAAAAGGGATAAAACTGCTACTATCGCGCAGTTCAATTGCCTTAAGGTAGAGTTACGAAAATATATATAGAATTCGAATTCGAACATTTATGGGCATGCTTCCTATAGAATATGAGGGGGTACCACTCCATTGTAGTTGTGCGATACGAATGTACATTAGGGTGATAACTTTTTGCATTTTTTGCAAATATCAAATCTCCCCAGACAAAATCATATAGGGCATGGAAAAATATTAAGAACTGCGTTTTTAGTTTTTCGCTATCGTTAAAAAAGGTTACGCACCAAACGCGTTTAAGTTTTGAATCAAACAAAGTTAAAAAAAAATTTTAGGAAATAAAAATAGTACAAGATATATATCCGCTTTGTAAAACATCGCGTATTTTGAACCTAAAGTTTATGTCTTACAATACATACTTTTAATCATTTATGGTTATTATTTGTTTACATACTTACATATATATAAACCATATTTAAAAAAAAAAATTATTAAAAGAATTAAAAAAACATATATGTATTAAAGGCATTTTAGAAATCGCTGTCGGTGCGTAAGGTTTTTTTAGCAAATTGAACTGAAATAGTTTTTTCTATCATTAATACAATATTTGCCATTAGAAAAGCCCTGGGGAGAATGTTGTCCAAAAATAGTTATTACCCTAATGTACATATCATCTGAATTTCGTAAAAATTCATTAAAACGGTACAATCACTTAGGCCAATGGGATAAAGCTACAATAACATAAATAGGGTTTTGGTTCGTCTTACGAAGCGTTTGAACTTTACCTGATTTGGTTAAATTCATAAGAAGATTCATTGTAAGTATGGGTGAAGCAACGCTAGTAACTTATATAGCGATATAAGGGTACCTGTTATGTGATAGAAAGGGCTTTAAAAGTAAATTTTATCTTTTCTGCCGACATTGCACAGTTTGTCACCCAAAGTTGTAATCGGGTCTTCCAAACTTCACTCAGCCGACCATTTACCGGTCGAAGACCTTTCCAAACTTATATAATTTTCGTCCATTGCGCTATGTATTGCAGTCAGGAAAAATAAAATTTTAAATGCACTTTATCTAACCAAAATATAGTTTAATGTTTTTTTTTTTAAATATAGTATTATAACATATTTAAAAAAGTAAAAGAAATACATAGCCACAACTGTGTATTTGGCTATGTGATGACTGTATATTTCGCCGTCATGTATACCCATAGTAATTTCATTAAATTCTCTTACCATATATACATACATATACTTCTTGTTTGATCCAAAAACTGCGTTATAATTTCATAACCATGAACTCCATTGATTAAAATATTTTGCACATTAATATATTTTAATTTTTTTTTATTTTCAATACATTTATTTACAAATTAAATGATTTATTTTACGTTGTAAACTTTTCAATACAATTCAATGCGATTCAATTTATGCTCACACAGTAATACTTTGTCATATTTTGCACATTTTGTACGTTATCGAATTTGTCACACATATTTGACACAAAATCTGCCATGAACTTTAATTAAATAAATATTTATTTGCATAGATGCATTTATGTATATAAAAAAAAATATATTTGTGTAAATATAAGTTTTTCTCATGCAGCCAATACAAATATTACAGTGACACTGTGAACCCCGTGTATGTTTCTGTGTATGTAGGTATGTGTATCTGCATCATGACAAAAACTTAAATAAAAAAACAACGAATGTCAATTTGCATTGAGTCAGTGACTGTGGCTATGTGCGTGTCTGTGTTGGTGTTATTTAAGGCTTGGGTAAATTTATTGATGGCGGAAATATTTACAAATTTCAATGTTTTTTTTCTACTCTCAACTGAAGTATGGGGATTTTCATTTTGTGATTTTTATTTTGATTTATTTGCAAAGTAGTAAATTGTTTGTAGTGTTTCTTCCTATGGCCTAGAAGGGACTTATAAAATAGTGCCCCTTTTTTATGATTGGTAAAATATTGAAATGGTTTATTTCAATTGTTAGCAATTTTTTTTTACTTTTTATGTTTTATTCACCATAATTTTTTTGTGGTTTCCTTTTTCCTATGAACTTCCCCAAAAAGGAGTGATATGCATATATCTTTGTTTTGTGTAACTGAAGACTCCCAGTATAAATTGATTCGCTTGCATCCTTACCAAGCCTTCAAGGAATCAGAGCTGCAGAGCAAGGCAGATCACTATCTGCTAGAGTGGGTCTTTGCTGGCCGAGAGAGCTTTGTCATTAATTCGCATGCTTAACGCATAGTAGCAGCGGTTTTCCGATCAACCCCCAACTCTTGATCACCAGGCTGACCATATTATTTTTGCTTGTGGCAGACCCAAGATACGGCGTACCAACCACTTCAATGTTATAGCTGTCAAAGTTCACCCAGCGTCACAGATGATTAGGCTCTTTTTCCGTTGAAACAAATAACTTGCTTTTGTCCTCATTTTAAACTACACCCACTTCTGGCGACTGGTTCTCAATGCTTCAAAACCTAAAAACCACCTAAATAATCGGCACATGCGAGCTCCATGTCACTTTTATTAAATATGGTACCAGTCGTGTTTACTGCAGTTTTCCTCGTGATCATCTCCATAATGATATTAACAAGATCGCATGATAGGCTATCGCCTTGTCTAAAGCCTCGCTTGATAGAAAATGGGTCTGGCAGATTCTTACCAATTTTCACTGAAGACTTCGTGTCAGTCAGTGTCATTCCGCAAAGTCGTATTAGTTTCGCGGGAATAACAAACTCAACCATAGCATCTAACGATTTCTGTCGTATCGGATTGTCGAATGCAGCTTTGTAGTCGATGAACAATGGTAGGTGTCGATCTGCATATCTTCGGTCTTCTCCATGATTTGTCGTAGTGTAAATATCTGGTCGATTTACCAGGTCTAAAGCCACACTGATAAGGTCCAATTCGTCAGAAAGGACTTTAGTCTTTCACATAACACACTTGACAGGACCTAGTACAAGATGGGTAAAATGCTAATCCCGCGATCTAGAACACTCAGATTCCAATCATCGGGCACGCATTCCTTGATTCACATCGAGTTTATGAGCTGGTGCATGCATGTTGTCAGCTCATCGCCACCGGCTTTCAAAAGCTCTACCGGCAGTCCATTGGCTCCCGCAGCTTTATTATTTTTAAGCCGTGCTGATCTCGTCTCGGTTGTGGATAGTCTACTCCATCGTCGATGATTGGTGTGATTTCGTCACTTATGCTACCTTCGGGAACGATTAGCTAATCGAAAGTGTTCCCTCCATATTTTCAGCACACTCTGATTGTCCGTGACCAGATTTCCGTCTCTGTCCTTACAGGTGGGGATCTTCGTTCCAAACCCTTTGCTTTTAACCCTTTGGTAGAACTCTCGGGCCTCATATCTATCCTTGTAGTTTTCGATATCCTGTCTCTCTTTTTTCTTCCACAGACTGAACAGGCGTTTCATGTCCCTCCTTTTCTCATTATAACGTTCCGTCATCGCGTCACGCGTCGCCATTAACTGCAGTTTTGCCTTGTATGCAGCTCATCATCGTACCAGGGCTTGTCTGAGCGCGGTTTTTCCAGTACTGTCGTTGCTGCCACTGTGTGTCGGGAACATCAGAACTAAGGCGGTTTGTTTGAAGTAATTGAGAGAGTTGGTTGGAGTAGGCATTGGCTAACTCGGTGGTATACAGCTTTGTGATGTCAAGTTTTATCACTACTTAATCGTGGCTGCAACTAGGTGGTGATCCTAGTCAATATTTGCACCGCGCATTTCACGCACGTCCATACAGCTTGAGACATGCTTTCCATCAATTACCATCTGATCAATCTGATTTCTTGTATTTTGGTCGGGATATATCCAGGTCGCCTTGTGGATATATTTATGCGGAAATCTGGTTCCACTCACAACAATATTTCTTGCCGACCCGAAACTAACCAGTCCAAAATCCGTTATCGAATCCGTGTTGTTGTGTACACTTTATTTTTCGACTTCTGATCTTACTTTTTTAGCATTAATATCTCACAGAACAATTTTAATATTATGTGCAGGGTAGCGGTCAAATATCTCTTCCAGGCGCTCATAGAATCCATCTTTAATGTCATCGTCTTTGTCTACCGTCGGAGAGTGAACACAAATCAGCGTAATGACTATGAATCCACATTCAAATTCGTGTCTTTCTGCATGCAGCTTAAACAAATTTCACAGTTCTTTTGACGTGGGACAGGAATACGTCCCGTCCATCGGGTTTCCTCTATGGCAGTGATGTCAGTCTTGTATTTGTTGAGAACATCCGCTAGTTGGATGGAAGCACTATTTCTGTATAGAGTTCGGACATTCCAGGATATGTTGCATAACGTTATATGATGCTAATACTTATGTCGGCAGAAACCAAAAAAAAAAGTAACATTTTAGATGTTACTGTATTATAACATTAACAATAGTCTGATATTACAAACCGATAGAACAATTGCTTACATTTGCGCTACGACAGAATATCTACATCCTTGTGCACTTCTTGTTTTATTTCGTTTCATTGCGCCTCTCTTTTTTGTAAGATAAAAACATAACCAAATCAACACTTGAAGACTTTGATACATATGGTAATGTGATGCATGTAAAAACCAGCATATGTTTAAATTATTTATGCCCACAGCTCACTTACTTTATACCAAAGCCACCAACTACTAAGCGCTTGTAATCGATAAAATGTTGTCCACACACATCATACATATATTTGTCGAAAAAAACAACAATATACGTAATATACGAATTGCTCTTCCCGCATTGTTTTTATAGTTTAATTAAACCAACACTATGTACAATTTCTAAACACACAAAAGCACACATAAAACTGTAAATGTATCGGTTATAAAAAAACAACAACACAACTGTTGCACTATACGCTGAAAATCCATTATGTGTTATTGAAGGAATACCCCAAAGCAAAATCCATAAAAACAGTGGTGCGGTGACCAGTACAACTAACACAACCAGTTTGCAGTTGTAACATCGCTACCAATTAAATTACTTTTTACATTTCCTCTACTCTCCACCATTACATTCATGCTCTCTGACTCTATGTTTTTACATTTGTATTATTTTTAGTGCCACCGGATATTTTAGATTATCCCACCAGCACGGATATGGTAGTACGTGAAGGTTCTAATGTGACACTCAAATGTGCGGCCACAGGATCGCCAAACCCCACAATTATATGGCGCCGAGAGGGTGGTGAACCGATACCAATACCCAATGGAACCGAAGGTAATAAAACTAAAGTAAATAGTGGCAATGAAACAAGTGCTGTTCGTTACCCAGGGTGGGGGAGGGGAGTGTGAGGAGAAAGTGCAGCAGTAAAATCTGTTATGCTAAATACGTGAGGGAATCGACATCATTATATATCATTCGTTTTCATATTATGTTTCATAAAAACACAACACACCCACAAACAAACAAAGGAAATTGAAAATGTAATTATTCATTTCATATGAAATAATACCAAATAAATCCTGCAGCAAGGATTTGTCTTTTTGTGTCTTATACTATAATATGGAATTTCTATTCACAGCAAACCTGTAAATCCTTGATGATTAATTGGTTTTTACCTGTTTCCTCATTGCAGCTGTCAGCTATAATGGCTCTTTTCTAGCAATTGCCAAGGTGAATCGATTAAATATGGGAGCATATCTGTGCATTGCTTCGAATGGTATATCACCATCGGTCAGCAAGAGGGTTATGTTAATTATACACTGTAAGTATTTTGGTATGTTATTTTTTTGTGCTGAGTGGCTCTAGAGACAAAATAACTGTAATTCAATAATATTAATAAGACAGTTTTATGGTAATAAGAGCTATAACTGTCGGTTTTATAATAAATACATTAAGTGTAATGAATACTTCTGTATGGAATGTATACATGTAATGAACTTATCTTACTTTTTGATGGAGAATAAGAAGTAAATAATATCAAAAATTTTAAGTTGTGGAATTTTGAAATTTGCTTGATATAATTCTAATTTAGGAATTAAAAATATTAACACTTCATAAAATATAGTAAAAATTCACTATCGGCATAATGGAAAAGTAATTGGGATGATCTCAATGAAATAACTTTAACAACCTGTTATGCTGCCAAGCCAGAAGATACGAATTTGTGTGTTGATTCATAGACGGACACTACTATATCTGGTCTAGCTGTTTAACTCTATAAGTGGCTAAATAGAAACTATCTGCATCAAACGAAATACCTCCACACCACACTGATTTGTGTAGATGCCTCGATGGAAAACAAAGGCGAGGCCACATAAGATGCATTCTAGGATCGCCTGAAGGAACCACGACTTTAAACTTGTTCTTAGAGATTTTAATGCTTAAGTAGAAAGGGAAGATGCCAATGATTCAGCAGTTGGATAATTCTGTCTACTCAACAACAACTACGATAACAGACTCAGACTAATAATCTTCGCCATGGCAAGAGACATGGTGGTAAGTGGAACCAGATTCCCGTATAAAGATATCCACAAGGCAACCTTGATAACCCCTTATCAAATGTTAAGAAACCAGATTGATTATGTGGTAATGGATTGAAGTCATGTCGGAAGCGTCATGGACGTGCGTGTGATGTGTGGGTTACACATAGACTCAGATTATCGCTAGTACCTCCGAGAAAGTCAATGCCTATTCCTAATAACAATCTCAGATAATGCAAATAAAAGGTCCTAATTCTATTGTTCCCGACACACAGAGGCAGCATACAGCACATTCTATGACCACTTTGACAACGACCTTACTAAAGTACAAAAACCACTCTCCGCAGGTCCTGTAACGATGAAGAATGTCGCGATTTTTCTGAGGACAGTTCCGGTAAATCCATTAAAAACCAATTATACACACTACAGAAAATCCTGGACGAGACCCAAGATATTATGGTCGACATATCACTTTTAATATGTTTACCATTGCCAACGTCTTTAATTAATCTCCCTCCAGACTTCACTTTGTGTTCTCTGCATCTCAGGACTCTCCGATGTTCAGATCTAATTTTTCGTTCTAAGTATCTGCTCAGTAATGTCATCTGCTATTATTCTCGCTGCCAGCCAGAATGTTCTCTTTTTGCAATCTTATTGGATTACATACTGTTTGAAACAGTGACGTTCGCATTTGTCGATAAAAAAGTTGGTGCCGTTAGTTGTGAATCTAAAAATAGAAAGCGTGGTAATTCACAACAACGCGAGAAGCTATCCCACACCTCATTCATGGGGTGCAAAGGAAAATTAAGTTTTTTTTAAGTTTTATTAGATTACATACCGCACGTAGAAAATTATTAGTAGGCGCTACGATCCTCTGCGCTTCTTCTCCAGTTAGTCGCACCAAGTTCTGCAATCTTCTCAGCTGGAGCATTTTCGTCTATGCTTACAACATGACCTAGCCAACGTAACCGCGGCACTTTAATGCGTCTGCCCACGTCAATGTCAGTGTACAGTTCGTATAGCTCAAAATTCATTCGATGTCGATATTCCCGGTTAAAGATGATGGGTCCAATTATTTTACGGAGTATTTTTCTCTCGAATACTGCTAGGACCGATTCATCCGTTTGTGTCATAACCCATGATTCTGAACCATACATCAACACAGATAGAACCAGTATCTGATGTAGCTGCATTTTTGTTCGTCGAGAGTGGGCTCTGCCATTAAATCGCTTTTATGGCGGAGCCTTGTTAGACGAAATTATCTACCACCTCGAAATTATAGTTGTCAACGTTCACGCACTTTCCCAAACGAGTAGGTTCTTTGTTCTTTGAAGCTAATAACTTCGTTTTGTCCTCCTTCACCATTAGACACGTTTTCTCTGATGCCTTCTGTATACTTGAAAAGGCTGCAGTCACTTCCCGCAGTTTTAGACCGACGATGTCTACGTCATCAGCGTACGCGAGTAGCATGTGGTTTTTGTTGAATATCGCGCCACTCGTGTTTACTGCGGCTTTCCTCATTATCATCTCCATCACTATTTTGAAGAGGTAACCCGATAGGCCGTCGCCTTGTTTTATGCCCCGTCTGGCGTAAAATGGCCCCGCAAGGTCCTTGCCAATCTTCGTAATAGTCAGCATCATAGTCATCATAGCATCATGGTCAACTCAGCTATGGCTTCGAGTAATTTCTGGCGTATCGGGCTGTCGAAGGCAGCTCAATAGTCGACGAAAAGGTCGTACGTATCGATCTGTTTCACTTGGATCTTTTCCAGGACTTGATAAAGTGTGAATATTTGGTCAGTTGTTGATTTACCGGCCGTGGCATAGAACACGCGACTACCATGCGGGAGATCGCAGGTTCAAACCTGGCTCCAGTCACCTTAACAAAATGTTCTTTCATTGTCGGCTCCCCTCGAATGTTGTTGACAGCAACTTCGCAGTATTAAGTGTTGAGTAAATCGGCGTGTCTAGTAAAAGCTTCTCTAACAGTGACGTTCGCATTCGTCGATAAGCAAGTAGGTGCCGTTAGTTGTGAATCTAAAAATTGAAAGCGTGTTAATTCACAACAACGCGAGAAGCTATCCCATACCTCATTCATGGGGTGCAAAGGAAAATTAAGTAAGTAAGTAAGTTGATTTACCAGGTCCAAAGCGACGCTGATAAGGTCCGATCAGATTGGATAACACTGGCTGTGGTTTTTACATAGCAAACTCGACAGAACCTTATATGCGATGGGTAAAAGGCTGTTCCCGCGGTAGATGGAGCACACACTTGAATCGCCTTTTTTCAGCACAAGACATAATACGCTTGGATTCCAATCGTCGGGCATGCACTTTTTAAGCAAACCGTGCGTAGAAGTTGGTGCATGCTCATTATCATCTCCTCGCCACCGGGCTTAAAGAGATCTGCCGGAAACCCGTCGTTGTTATTATTTTTCAGCCGCGATATTGCTCTTCTTACCTCGGTTTGACTTGATGGTGCCGTCGTCGACAATTGACATAATGCCTTCCCGTGCTCTGTCTTCTGGAACCAGCAGTTTCTGGAAGTGTTCTCTCCATATATGCAGCACTTTCTGCGTATCTGTTACCAGATTTTTATTCTTGTCCCTACAGGAGGGAAGCCCATTACCGTAGCCATTTCCTTTTACTTTCTGGCTTATATCCTCATTCTCCTGTACCTTCATCTTACGGTTTTTTCGCGAAAATAGCTGTCTTTCCAGTTTTACTGTCTATTTGTTCATTCCCTAACAGCCCAGGTTACACTTGGTTGCATCGTTGTCCTATAAGCAACATCCTGTTCATCAGACGCTATGCGAAATTCTTCATCACATTAGTATTCGTCTGGGCGCCGTTTTTCATATCCTTGGCGGTTGCCATGAAATGCGCAATATGCTGCCACTGTTTATCGGGAACGTCAGAAGTATAGGCGTTGTGTCGTAGAAGTTGGGAGAGCTGGTTGTTGTAGGCAGTGACTATCTCTGAGGTCTGCAGCTTCGCGATGTTCAGCTTTCTTTGTGTTTGGTTACGAGCGTTTTTCGCTCTGCTCAATCTAAATGCATGTCTGCCATTAATTACCAGGATGTGGCCAAGTTGCCTTGTGGATATCTTTGTGCTGGAATCTGGTTCCACTCACTACCATGTTCCTTCCCGCTGCGAAGCTAACCAGCCTAAACCCGTTGTCTGACGTGTCGGTATGTAGGCTGAATGTACCGATCGATGAAACAATAATATCTTCCCTTCCTTTTTTTGCATTAAAGTCTTCCAGCTCCTGGATGTCAGTGATGCCAGTCTTATATTATTTGAGGACATCCGTTAGTCGGTTAGTGGAGTCACCAAAGTTCGACATCTATATATACATAAAACCACATGGCTGTTACCATATCAAAAAACGAGAAATTAAATTGATCATGTTGTATGTGACATAAGGCACTCATCAAGTGTATTAGACCTATGATCGATCCGAGGAGACAATATCGATTCGGATAATACCTTGTGCCAGAAAAGATTCCCACCTTTATAAATGTGTCGAGAAATGTACGCTTTGACACAGCATTGAAGCTGGACGTCGAAAAGTTGCAGACAAAACAGACAGTAACAGTATACTAAACTCGAATGATCCAGTTGAATGATCCCTTGCCATGATAATGTTACCGCCCAATGGCAAAGCATTGCACACTCCATGAAAAATCCGTTCTTAGGTACCAAAAGATACGACCAAGAGTGTCGTGGTGCTCCTGAAGTGAAGGAGCGGCATACTCAAAAACTATTTGGCTTCAGGAGAGTATGCAAGAGGATTGGAATCTCAGTTTGCTGTGTCATATTTACAAAAAGGAGACCGTAGTGAGTGTAAAATCTACCGTGGAATTAGCCTCTTACCAATTGCGTGTAAGGTCCTAGCGTTCTGTGGGAACGATTAAAGCCAATTGTGGTTTGGACCTTATCATTGCAGTTTTAGACCAGGATCAGATATTTATACTTCGGCAGATTCTGGGGAAAACCCATGAGTGTCGTACTTGGCAAAACTGCTGTCAGTAAAGAGCAAAGCATCAAACTGGGCTGCTTTATTTACTTCAGTACCACGACAAACAAAACAAATAATAATAAAGTCAACTCTCGTCAGACATAGACCTCACTCTATAAGTCACTGAAGCACACTCAACAAGTCGCTGTTATAAATTTCAGTAGTATGGCTACTTGTGAAAGCAGACGAGACAGGACTTGAAGTGTATAAGAGAATAGTCCTTTGTATAATCAATGAATCAGAGTTGACGAAAAATATCTGCGTCGTAGGGTTGTATGAGCTTTTTGCCGACATTGACATAGTATTAAGCGTATTAAAATACAGCGACTTCCATGACTAGGTCATGTTGTGAGAATATATGAAAATGTTTCAGCTAAAAAATCATTTGAATATGAACCGGGACGGTTAACACAGAAGGGGAAGAAATTTCGATGGAAGATGATATCTCGAAACTTGGTGTCAGCAATTGGAGAAGAAGCGTAGAACAAAGAAGCGCGTGGAAATCTTATCTATGAACGGCTGTAAAACTAACCTAACGTTTTTTATTATTCACCTAAGTAGAAAAAGCGGAGCTTTATGCTATATGATGTATCTATCAGTAGTTTGCGCGTGTTCTGAAATGGTCAAACTATGGTTACTTTTATTCAACTTAGTTGCGCTGTGGTTATTCCGAACATACGTGATGGTCTGTGTGATGACAGGGAATACCTTTTCGTATGACATATCGTACTAATAACTGTTTATTATTCTGTTATCTTAAAACCATTCTACCATATTAATTGCATATCCACAAATATTTCATTGAATAATTCTTTGCATACGCTCTATCTGTGCATTCAATATGTGGTGGATTGCTAAATTTTTGAAAAGAATATTTTAATTCACTGCATTAATTGGATTCCACTACAGCAACAAAAGCAGATGGCGCAAAGAAATATTTGTGCATTGATTGAATTTAGAGCCACAACAGCAATTTGTTTCGCTAGATTATACTTAATCATCTTTGTCTACTTTCTCTCACTCACCCTATCTCTCTTTTCTTCTTCCAATTCTTTGTATAGTTCCACCAATGATTTGGATACAAAATCAATTAGTTGGTGCAGCAATTGGACAAAATATAACACTTGAATGCCAATCGGAAGCTTTTCCGAAATCAATAAACTATTGGATGAAAAATGATACTATTATAGTGCCGGGTAAGTAAGTAACAAATGACGAGTAATGAAAAATCATTGGCATTTTGTAAGCAAAAGTAAAAGAAACAATTTAATTTCCATTAAGTTGAGCAAATTGGAGATTGTATACAAATTGTCCAACATAGAATGTAAATGATTTAGTATAGGGCGCAGTATAAACTGATACAGAATAATAATTTATTGAATATTAATTAATTCCGAGAGCACATACAATATGGCTTTTCTCTCATACATAGGAGTTGCGTTGCGTTGCGTTGGTACAATTATAATTTGTGTGTGTTGTTGTGAGGTAGACCGTAAACTTGTATTAGGTGAATACGAGCATTATGTTAAGCAGATAGTAGTTTCGCCATTTTGTATTAGACAAATATTTTTACAAATTTGGGGTTTACCTTTTATGTTATAAACCTCAGCATCGTTAGTAAGAGTAGATAAACTGTAATGTTGGGTAGGCAAAACCGCAAGCAGATAAGCGAGAATAACTGTAAGCGGTTTTTATTCAATTAGGTGTATATAAAGGTATATGTTTAGAGCTGAGTCAGGCAAGACTTACCGCTTTGAGTCAAACTCTACTTAGCCTACGTATGTATTACCGATCATATTTGTTTAAAAAGTCGATTAATTCCGGCCTCACGAGTTTGAGGGATGCCTAACACTGGTTTAGAAATTAATTATATGTTGTAGAATATAGAATATAATAGCTTTCAATATACATATTATCCAATTAGCGTAAATCTTAAAATCCGATATTTTCCAATTTTCAAAGAACATTAAAAATATCCCAACGACAAAAAGTCATTTAATAAAAATCATTTTAAATTTGCTGAACGTTGACTATTCACCACTTCTGATATAGAGTTCATGAGGTAGTTTAACTCCAACAAATCTGATCTAATTCAGCGAAAAAAGTGTTAATAGTTCAATTTTTTTCATAATATTTTGCCTTCTATGCAAATATTTTATAACAACATTCCAGATACTTAGATAACGTCCACATCTCAGGGGCCATTATAGATTACATGATTTGGGGCAGTATTTAAAGATATGGATTCCCTAAAAAGTAATGTTATTTTTTTTTGCTGGAAAGTTACCCAGTAGGAAGTGTCTGCAAGACATCCTCAGGGATAGGTGCACGACCATAGTAAATCGTTGATGACATTTAGGGGACCGTCCAAACAAATCGTCGACGAAATATTCATACAAGTGTCCGCTTTGTCATGCACGACCTAATGAGCGACAATGTCAGTAAAATTTTAGTTGATGCCTATACAAAAGACTTGTCGCCCACACAATCATGCACGACCTGATGTGTAACAATTTCGGATGAATTGTCGTTGATGACTATATCAGCGACACGTTGCCTAAACAATCATGCACGACCTGATCTGTGAAAATGTCGGTCAAATTGTCATTGATTCCTATGTATGTCTTGAATTGTCATTCAAGCCATATAAGTATATTGGTGCCATTTTAAAAGATGGATTTGTAGCTTTTTATTAGTATGACGAATTGTTAATACTTTTGGGAAACTACTGACCAAGAGAGAAGTGAAGGATATAAACTTTTATACGGCATTCACCTTCATTCGAGATTTCAAACTATAAAATTGCTGATATGTACTCGTCTGTTTAATAAACTGAAAATTTTTACGTCAGATTCCATTTTTTCCTTTGATTTTGCTGAATGTGTTTGATGCACGACAACATTAGTATTTTTTCGGTAAACTTGCTGGCAACTGAGTGTTTTGATGACAAGTAAATCCATTTTTCAAATACGTCTTGAGGACAGTGTTGACGACAAAGTCATGTATGATGGAACTTCCTACTGGGTATGTTTGCTCTTTATTGGTTCTCTGTTCTCTATGCTGAGATTTCATTTCATCACAAACCGGTTATCAGTAAGTTCCGTTTCTTATAGATATTGCACTAACATGTCTGACTAATACTTTCTTACTCTCATACGTTTGACTAACAAATAACAGAAAAATCATTGAAGATGTTCATCATCTGCTGCGACCCAAGACTTGAGGGCATCTATACATTTTCATGCTGTTGTCTAATTGTGTACGATACATAAGAATGGATACACACGAGTGCTTAAATATACATTAATACAAATTATTCCAGTGTATTTGCTAAAAGATTGCATTGGGTTTTGTGAATAGTTCTAGGTTTAATTGATAGAACTACAAACTACTTATACCGACAGGTTAAAATTTGTGTACATAGGTGCGAGGGGATTCAAAAGTTTGAGTAAATTACAGAAATAGAATAACATATCAGTGGAATAAAAAGAAACAGGTATAATAACAATTTCAACAAAAATGGATTGTAATCTTTATGGAAACTTTATTTAGACCTACTTCAGAATTTCCCAAGCCCAACCACTCATTTATAAATGAATTGGTTTCTTACTAGGGAGGCCAGACGTACTGTTTTTAGTTAATCTACTTTTTTATGCACAACACGTAAAACAGTACGCAAAAGTACTTTTTTCGAACCGACTACTGTTTTTGTACTGTTTTTTTTTTATTTTACTGATTTGTATTACAGCAATCCATTTCAATATCTAATAACACATGTTTTGCCGAAGAAAATATAAAACACTCTACCATAGTATACACATAGTATGTTTACAACGTTGTTATTGTTTTGGATGCATATAATTTTTAAAATAAGTTTGAAAATTACATTTTAGCATCGCAGTAGTATATATTTATACCCACACAATAAAAGATAAGGGTATATATCATTTGATAAGCGATAGTATAAAGTATGTAAAGACCAAATTCGTTTCAGAATGTTTATGCCAAACGCTTAAATTATTTTTAAAATGAAAACTAATTTCCCCACTCTTATTATCCCTAAGATTTATATGTTCCCGGATACATTTTATCAAGTATACATAAGCTTCTTAACATAAAAACATTGTTTAAGTAACCATGTATGACTAATATTAACGCCTAAAATGCACGAGCGGTTTTTAGAGAATTTATTCGTTTTTCCTTTCTGTTTCATCGACACTTTGCAATATTTTGGGATATTTTCTCCACATTATTGCTGGAGTAAACAAGTTGATATAGATTAACAATAGATTGACTTGAATTTATCGGCTCAAGAGAGGTTCCATTGGAGATTCAGAATATTTCCCTTTCCATACAAACACAGAACTTTATAAAATGATTGAGCTCGCTCAATTCACACGTATTGTCTCTCTCTCACTCAGTCCCCTTACGTTTCAATACACACTACGTTTCATTCAGGTTGCTCTGTCACTCACTTACTAATAGCGCCTCATTTTATTTTGGATGTCTATACCCTATGTTCATACTTTAAAATTTTATAGAACAGACGAAAATCAATCAATAAACTCATCAGCTGACCAGAGTGTGACGAAATATGTCAATTGGTTGGACTCTCATACTCTGCGCGAAACAGTTGATATGACAACATTGGAATTAAAGAGATATTACACAAAGATGTAATAAATTGGACTTAGCGCTTTTGCTCATCACCACAAAACAACAACAAAAAATTAGATTTTTGTGTTGTGATCGATGTGTTTTTACTTAATGTATATTACTGCATTGATATCTCAATTTCTAAAAAAAAGTAGACTTAGATCATTTGTATGTTAAGCCAACGATATTTCTGTTCCCTGTGCAACTGCGTTTATGACATCATAATATTATTTTTAACATTGTTCTTGTTGTTTGTTGAATTACTTTTTAAAATATGTGATGATTAGTCAATTTTTAAGATTTAATTTAAAATGTACTGGTTTTTCTTAATTTTACTGTTTTTTGAGCACTAATGTACTGTTTTTCCGACTTTAATATTAGGCTTCCCTATTTCTTACAGGAAACAAAACAATAAAGCAGCATTAAGTAGAGTACCCCAAACAACTTTAAATAATAGTGAACTTTCCTTTACTTAGATTTTCGTTTCTTGGCAGTGAATCTATTTTGTTTTCATAAATCAACCATATTTTTGAAAACTCCAATAAATTTCTGAAACCCAAACTATACTCCAATAATAGCGTATACGCAACACCGTTTAAATATATGTGTCACTCATACGTGCAAACAATTTGTTAAATATAAAAATGTAAACATTACATTAACAAAACCTACAGAAATGTCTTAAAAAAACAACCGTTTCCTGTTATGTGAAGATATTTCGCTTGTTCTCAATCCTTCAATCAAATTAAGAAAATAACGATCATTTTGAAATGATCTAGAAAAAATTAGAAACAGTTCTTATGCTAATATAATGAGTTCAACAATGGTTATCTAATATCACGTGTTTTTAATATTTACAAATACTTCTAATGATAAAACTTTTGCTAAACTAACCACATTTCGTAACAACAAAATACTACTTATTCAACTCCTGAACTGCCCCCATATAATCTATTCAACATATGTCCACAAAAATCAAATTCAATCAGCTTTTGTGTTAGCTATAAAAGACATGGCCAATTCAAATGCACTCCAGCAAAACCCTGAACAATAACCTGTCCTTGCATGGTACAAAAAATACGCATGAAGGAATACATATCATCAACACACACGGACACAGTCAAACTCACATGATGGTAATATTAATGTACTGAATTCTGTTATTGTAGTCTGCAGTCAATAGGAACAGAAATTTAGAATAGAGATCTGCTACCTTAGCTTAAATTTATGAAGCCGACATGATATTAGAATAGTGTGGAATATCTTTTGGACTTAAGTATTTTATAAATTTAGTGAACCTTTTTGTGTTATAATCGGCTTCTATTGTTAACTGACAAAAAGATAAGGAACAATTAGGGAATCGCATGTTCAAACCGCGAATGTTTAATTTATAACTTTTTGTGTGGTAACTAGAAGCTATCAAGATCACATATCACATGAAAATCAAGTAAATTTCAACATAAAAGTCCGAGTGACTTTCCTCATACTGGAAATGTGAAGGAAGGGACTAGATTGCACATAATGAAAGAACTGTGACATCTGCCAAGCAACAAGACACGAATCTGGATGTGGATTCATAGTTGACAAGAGACTTCGGCATTTGGTCTCGCGGTTTAACCATGTAAGTGACCGAATAGCCATTAACGCATCAGGGTCAGGCATTTTTACATTCACGCCCCGAAGAAAGAGAAATAAATTGACATTATAGATATATTCTGGGAGCTCCTGGAGAAAATATATGATCGCTGCTCGGTTTAAGACATTAAAATTGTTCGGAAAGATTCTATATCTAAAATAGAAACGGCAAATGTTCCTGATTCAGCTATTGGAAAATCCAGTCTACACAACAACACCTCCGATAACGGATTCAGACCGGTTAGTTTCGCGTCGGCAAGAAACATGGCTGTGAGTGGAACCAGGAAAAACTGCACCCAATGGCGATGCGTACGGTGACGGAGGGTTATATTGAAAAGAGGAGGGAGATGAAACGCCTGTTTAGGCGGATAAAGAGTCTGTGGAAGAAAAGGGAGTTCCACGATATCGAAAACAGGATATCAAAATGTAAAAAGCAAAGGTTTTGGAACAGGGAACCATACCTGTAAGGACAGAGACAGAAATCTGATCACGGACACTCAGAGTAATAAAACTGCGGGAGCCGATTGATTGCCGGCAGATCTTTGTAAATCTGGCGGGGATGAGCTGGCAACATGCATGCACCACCTCATAAACACTATTTGGCTCAATGAATGCATACCCAGTAATAAGAATCTGAGTGTCATATGTCCTGTGCTTAAGAAATACGATCAAATTGTGTGTACCAACTGTCGTGGGAACGGACATTTACCCATCGTTTACAAGGTACTGTCTAGTGTTTCACGGAAAGAAGAAAGCCCATTCTAGTGGACCTGATTGGACCTTATCAGTAAGGCTTTAGATCTTATAAATTCACGACCAACCAGATATTTACACTTAGACAAATCCTGAAGAAGACCCATGAAATCCAGATCGACACCTACCTCCTGTAGTTCGACTTCAAACCTTTCGACAGCCCGATACGACAGAAATTGTTAGATGCGTTGGCTGAGTTTGGTATCTCCTCGAAGCTAATACAACTTTGCGGGATGACACTGACTGACATAAAGTCTTCAGTAAAAATAGGCAAATATCTGACTAAGCCCTTTCCTACAAAACGAGGCTTTAGACAAGGCGATAGTCTGTCTTGCGATCTTTTTAATATCGTAATGGAGATGATCATGCTGAAGGCTGCAGTAAGCAGAAATGGTACCATCTTCAACAAAAGTCACATGTTGCTCGTGTATGCCAATGATATAGATATTATTGGCATTGGATTGCGGGATGTTACTTCGGATTTTGCGAGCATTGAAAAGCAGTCGGCGGAAGTGGGTCTGGCGACACATGAGAAAAAAGCCACGTTATTTGTTTCAACGAACAAAAAGTCCACTCGTCTGGGACTCTGCGTGAACGTTGAAAACTATAACTTTAAGGTGTTAGATGATTTTGTCTACCTTGGCTCCGCCATAAACAAAATTAAAAATGTCAGCCTGGATTTAATCACGATTTAATGACAAAGCGCTCTCTCGAAGAACAAATATCCAACTCTACCAGAACTGTCCTACCTGTCTTGCTCTACAGCGCAGAATCCTGGGAAATGATACAAGCGATTCATTCTATTCTGGTAGTCTTCGAGAGAAAATACTTCGCAAAATATTTGGACCCATATAGTTAACGTCAAATATCGTCGTCGAATTAACCACGAGCTGTATGAGCTCTACAACGATATCGACGTAGTCAAGCGCGTTGAAATGGACCGAATGCGCTGGCCTGGACACGTTGTACGAAAGGATGAAAATGTTCAAACTCAAAAGGTTTTAGTCAACAAACTCGATGGACGGCGCATCCAAAACTTCGTTGGTTGGACCAGGTGAAAGAGCTGTTATCTGCACGTGGTGTGTCTAACTATATACGGAGGGCAAAAGACCGAAGCACTTGCAATTCTTTTCTACGTGCGACTACTGATAGATGAATTTTTGTTGCTGCTGCCAATTAAGAAGAACAAGATAATCTTATACTATCATATAAAACATAAGCAGACTCAGCGCAGAATAACAGATTTTAAACAAATTTCATACGGACTTACTCCAATAGAAACTTTAATAGTTTAATGAACTTTAAAGGATATGAGGAAATGTATGCAACATCATCTAGTGAAAGTTATGTCCACAGTTTATGCAGCATTTGCTAATGATATTCTAACAACTTACCTACACAGCTTTGAATATAATACTAATTTAATTGAAATTAGCATATTAAATCTATGCAAATAATTTAGTGATTTTATTAAAGAATAACTCTCTTAAAGTGATTCATTGATTGCAACAAATTTGGCATGTAACAAAAACCTTTTGTTTCTGTGTCAAATTTAATTATATCCAACTTTTCCCAAACATGGGACACTTATATGCCAACACCTGCAAATTTTGTCTCGTTTGGGTTGTGGTGTGATATAATTTTTCCATTAAATACAAATTACTCTGCAATTGGTTTAAGCCATAAGCAAAAACAACAAAAAAACAAACCCCCTTAACTCTCAAAATTGGTGCAAGGATCAACGTTAAGCAATGACACTCAGTGGATAAATGAATAACTCAACCCAGCGTTGGGTAAAACTTTTTTTTTTGTTCTGCATTGTTACCAAACAAACTGTGCTGTTAAGCTCATCACATTTTTAATACCCTCAATATCTCTAACAGTTTTTTTTACTCTTTTCTCTTTTTTCTGGTTTCATTTCAGGTGAACGTTTTGTACTGGAAACTTTTGAGAATGGCTATAAAATCACTATGCGTTTGACCATAAATCATGTTGACGCACAAGATTTTGGTTCATATCGTTGTGTGGCCAAAAACTCATTGGACGATACTGATGGTGCAATTAAACTATATCGTAAGTATTGATAACGAAGTGTGCGAGAAATGGTATACAGGCAGTAGATAAATTGGGGGAAAAGTATTGATATTATATTAACATTTAATATATTTAAGAAATCTAAATTTTACTGAAAATTTTTTAACTTTTAAACAATTATTTGCATAGTTTTTGTTAAAAGAAATGGGGGAAAAGGCATTCGGAAAATATAAAAGAATTCAAAATTTTAATTTAAATTGTTAAATGTTAAACAATTATTCACAAAGTTTGTTTTTAACGATTATGATAAGTATCTTCATAAGCAAAGATATTCAGTACAATTTCCATAATGGTGTAACACTAATTTCAAATTCACGATAAAATGCACTTATAAATGCAATATATTTAAAATGTTTCAACATATTTATTTCTCCAAAATTCTTGGGTTCTTAAACACAGTTGTCTTAAAGTCCACACCTTTATATTGTAGCGTTGTACACCATACCATTGAGAGTGTAATGCTATATTTTAATAATTAATTATAAAAGGGAAATGTGAACGTGTCCTAGAAAGCAAGAGCATAAATTTATATGTGATTAAAATATAGTAATTGTATGAGCACATCATATATACATACTTACGTATGTAACCCTAACCATACGTGACACATTCACCGTTGCCCAGGCACACTACTCGGAGGGAAGGATGTGGCGTGTATACAACACGATGATATATTATATTGGGGATGACATTGATATGATTTAATTTTCTCTTTGACAAGACGTTACCGGCAAAAGTGTATTGTCCTCTCCCTACTTGTACGTTAACATAATATTTAATTATTTATTGTAATTTTATTTGCAATTTCCGTTACGATGACCAACAATTACAATAGGTCATTATGAATGCCATCTTACCCTTTGGAGACTGAGTTCGTGCACTGGACTAAGACAACAATAAAAGTGAACAAAAGCCATTTAGTGAACTGGAAACAGGGATGAAGTGAAGGCAAAAAAAAAGACACAGAAAAGACAAGAGCTAACAGGTTACGAAAACCGGTGGACCATTAACTATTTATCTACAATCACACGTTCCAAATAGTACAAAAACACAATATAGACAGTGTTCCAAGAGGGAGAAATATTGTACAATGTTATATATTTATATGACAATAAAAATATGTACATAAGTTTTTTAAGCTTACTTCATTGTAGTTTGATAAGGGCATTGAAATGTTGTTTGCACTGAACATACAACTATGCTTCTATGCTACTTGCTTGTAAGCCACGTAGGCCATTTGTAATGCCGTAAGTATTTTTGAGGAAATATTAACCCATGACCAGGTCCGAAACAATTGGTTGCATTTTTCGAAAGTAATTGAGCGTACCAGCCGGACAGACAGACAGTCATTACCAGTGTAATTTTTTCGAATTTAACCCTTGCGAAGCAGATGCCTCTTCTGGTTTTTCCTGGACTTTGTTTACTTCTATCTGAGACCCATATTTCTGCCGTGCCTGTGTCGTCTTTAGGCCATAAGCATATTGAGTCTTTACGTCATAATTTCGGTTATTATTCTACCTCTGATAATTGCCTATAACATGTCCTAATCTACCGCTCAGACATAAAAGTCGACTTCTACTATAAGATATCTTCGATCCTTCAGTATATTGTGGTTGATTTTCTTGGATATCCTCTATGTTGTCACTGCGTGTGAGCTAGCAACTAACTTGTGTCACATTCAACCAAGTGAAGAAAGTTTTCTTCCTGGGATCCACATTGTTGATGTAGCAACTGATTAGTGTCATATTTTCTAAAATATGTATGCTCCTACACGGGATAATGCCGATGTTGTCTTCGGCTCAGAAGCCCCTTGCGATTCTTGCCAATACCAGTGTTTTAACTTTATGGTACTCTCACAGCTGGGTCGTCGTAATGTAGGATCGTTGCCCACGTGCGCCACAATCTTGTCTCTCACTGTCGTTTTCGTTTATTTTTTATCCTTTGAATTTATCGCTGGTCGGCCCCAGACGATTGAAGCCATATGTATAATCTTACCATTCCTGACTGGTTCCCTGTATTCCTACTGTATATGAAACTTGAAACCGCGGTTGCTAACATCCCGGAACTTGTTTACTTATATTTACAACTTAATCCCTAATCCTGTTGATCATATTAAATTACACATGCAACACCTATACAATTGGCTCAATATACACATGGGTAAAATATGAGACAAAAATATCGGATAAAACTGTTATATATTTCATTTGACTACGTCAATGTTGATCGCCAACTACAAACTAAGCTGCCATTTGCAATTTTCTTCAGATATGTATTTTAGTTGCTATATTACACCTCATTGAGTATTTTGTCCCACAGTTTGCGTAAGTGGCTGGTGTTAAATACATAAACAGATCGCAGTTGTAATTATGTGAGCTTTACATAATGTGTTATTAATTGAATCATAAGATAACCCAAATGTCCTAGAAATGTCGTGTAGGTGTAACAGATAATAAAATTATATATGGAGGACTATTATGCGCATAAATATCATGTAAGTGCGGGTGTGTGTGTGTGTGTGTCTGATATGATATATGCCTTACACACATTTACACATTATACAATGTTCAAACCGCATAGGGAATTTGCTTTTGAAATTAAATTGCAAAAATGTATTTAAATACTCTGGGGTTTTATGTTTCTCCTGAATATACATAAATAATATTAATATTTAAATAATTTTCTGTAGAATTATATATGTATGTGTCGTTGGTCATTTGCTTTACAATAAATATCTTATATATAAAAATGAATCGATGTGCAGTTGTCTCGCTAAAACTCAAATACGGCTGGACCGATTTTCAAAAATTTTTTTTTGTTTTGTTCGCTATAGCTTCCGGATGGTTTAAAAGGTTTTATTTTTTCAAAAAGTGGGCGGCGCCACGCCCCTTTTTTCAAATATCGCTCAGACGGCTTTTCTAATAGACCGATTGATACAAAAATTTGACCATGAGGTACTGTTGACCTGTAGATAGTTCCTGACTACATTTGGTTGTAATTGGATAAAGGGGCGTGGCACCGCCCATACAACTTGAAAATTAAAAAGGCTATATTTCATGAACTATCAGAGGTATAAAGATGAGATTTGGTATATATGTTGTTGGAGCAGTGTTAATTACAGCCAGGATGGAAGTGGGCGGAGCCACGCCCCCTTTTCAAAAATCTCTCTAACGGCTTTTCTAATAGATCGTTTGATACAAAAAGTTTACCATGAGGTACTGTTGACCTGTAGATAGTTCCAGACTACATTTGGTTGTAATAGGATAAAGGGGCGTGGCACCGCCCATACAACTTGAAAATTAAAAAGGCTATATTTCATGAACTATCAGAGGTATGAAGATGAGATTTGGTATATATGTTGTTTGAGCAGTATTAATTACAGCCAGGATGGAAGTGGGCGGGGCCACGCCCTCTTTTCAAAAATCGCTCTAACGGCTTTTCTAATAGATCGATTGATACGAAAATTTTACCAAGTGGTACTGTTGACCTGTTGATAGTCCCAGGCTATATTTGGTTGTAATTGGATAAAGGGGCGTGACACCGCCCATTCAACTTGAAAATTAAAAGGGCTATATCTCATGAACTATCAGAGGCATTAAGATGAGATTTGTTACATATGTTGTTGTTGCAGTATGAATTACAGTAAGGGTGGAAATGGACTGTTCCACACCCTTTTTAAAACAAACGGTTAAAACTGTCAAAATTCCACAGTATATCGCTGTTCGCCTAGAGATATGAACAGTAAGGTGGGCCAATTTTTTTATTCGCAAAAATCGTAACCAAAATCGGAATCTACGATGAATTTTAAGAAAATTTCACCAAAAAACTTTGTGTCTAAAATCAATTCCAAGCTCGCGTTGGAAAGCATGAAGATTTCAAATAAAGATTTTTTTGTTTTTAAATGAGCACAAACCCAAAAATTTAGATATATATTTTTTGAGACCTTCTGCGTAAAAGTGACTTCCCAACAAACTAAATGAGGTATTACAGAAGCAAATCTATGTATTGGTTAAAAAGTTATGGCCTACGAGAGTTGGCATACAGAAATTAAATTTTTAAAAATCATTTTTCAGAATATTTGGCTGGATCCCAATAAAAAAATCAAAAATATACTATTCTTTTCGTCTTGGTCTCCAAACATTGGAATGGTAGGTAAAAATTAGAGCCGGGACCCATAGGTCTGAAGTTACCAAATAATTGCTCATTGCTAAAAAAAATATCTCAACCTGAAATCTTCATGCTTCTCAGCGGGAACTATGAATTGATTTTAGACACATAGTTTCTTAGTGAAATTTTCTAAGAATTCTTCGTACATTCCAATACTGATATACGATTAACACGTTTTTTTTTACGCGAACTAATTGATTCGCCCTAATGATCAGGCTATTTCGAACTAAATAAGTTAAAAGTGCCGAGGCGCTGCCCACGCACTGCAATAGTTAACTTCCGTACACCAGGCAGTTGAGGATGCGCAGTGATTTTTTTTAATTTACTTTACAGGTATGAGTTTTTTAATTACTTTTCAGGAGAGCGAATCGGTAATAAATCATATAGATAGAAAAATTAAGCAATATTCATTGTAGTTATACTACAATGAAATTTTTATAGTATATCAGAGGTAACATTACAAACAATTGTAAATAACCTATGCATGGGGTATTTTTCTTGACATATAGAACTTCTGATAGGTCTAAGTGTGAATCTAGCTGTCATACTAATGAAGTGTGATAGACTTTCTTTTAGTATACTTTGCAAAATCACCATGCAAAAACTTAACAAGAAAAACGTTTACAAATATTGCAAATTTATTTTCAAAATGCGCGTTCTGTTCGCCGAACTTATGGAGCCCTTTGTGAAGTTGAGGGTGCATATATTGATCCATCTGAGCAGCTAATAGAATATATCGATGCTGTAGACGTTAGTGTGACAGGGGACTCGAATTTATCGAACCGACGTCTTTCTTAGCAACTCGGTCTCTGCAAATGCTGAGGAAAGATCTTGGCCCACATTCATATAAAATGCAACTGGTAAAAGAACAAGAGCCAGTGGACGATCAATTGCATTTTTTTATTTATCATGTCATTGCACATTATTTGAAGGAGAAATGGTTCCAACACGACGGTGTAAAATGCCATACAGCGCGTGAGACCATCACTTTGTTAAGCCAAAAATTGGTGACCGAATTATCCCAAAAAATGGTAATACGAGTTCAATAAAAAAAATAGTATAGATTATAGTAGATTCTTCTTGATTCGTGTGAGAAGAAGACATGACAAAAGAAGTTTTTACGGCTAAAGGCATGAAGCTTCAAACGGAATTTTCATTTGCGGTCAATAGGAGAAGGCATAACAAAAATGTTTTTTTATGACCAAAAAGATAGATAGTAGACAGATGGTTCACGCTACTACGGTTCAAAATAAATAATTTTGATCTTTAGAGGAATGTCTGTTTCCGATTTGTGGAAGAAGTGGTTTTTCGCCCTACATACTGAAAAAACTTAATCTACATGTCAGATATACATTATACATTATAGATATGACTTTGCTGATGAACTTTTTATTAGCATTTACAACAATAAAACTTAATTGGTTATCTTTAATGTTAGGGAGTTACTTTTAATAAGTTACATAAGTAAATAAACTCAACATAATATTGTCGAGCTTAAGTACCGTTTTCAAAGTACTTTGTAGACCTAAATGTGAAATATATTACAAGTTAGTATGCAATAGCGAAGCATTGCCGGGCCCACTAGTCTTATATATAAAAATGAATCGATGTGCAGTTGTCTCGCTAAAACTCAAAAACGGCTGGACCGATTTTGAAAATTTTTTTTTTGTTTTGTTCGCTATAGCTTCCGGATGGTTTAAAAGGTTTTATTTTTTCAAAAAGTGGGCGGCGCCACGCCCCTTTTTTCAAATATCGCTCAGACGGCTTTTCTAATAGACCGATTGATACACAAATTTTACCATGAGGTACTGTTGACCTGTAGATAGTTCCTGACTACATTTGGTTGTAATTGGATAAAGGGGCGTGGCACCGCCCATACAACTTGAAAATTAAAAAGGCTATATTTCATGAACTATCAGAGGTATGAAGATGAGATTTGGTATATATGTTGTTGGAACAGTATAAATTACAGCCAGGATGGAAGTGGGCGGTGCCACGCCCCCTTTTCAAAAATCGCTCTAACGGCTTTTCTAATAGATCGATTGATACAAAAATTTTACCATGAGGTACTGTTGACCTGTAGATAGTTCCTGACTACATTTGGTTGTAATTGGATAAAGGGGCGTGGCACCGCCCATACAACTTGAAAATTAAAAAGGCTATATTTCATGAACTATCAGAGGTATGAAGAGATTTGGTATATATGTTGTTGGAGCAGTATAAATTACAGCCAGGATGGAAGTGGGCGGTGCCACGCCCCCTTTTCAAAAATCGCTCTAACGGCTTTTCTAATAGATCGATTGATACGAAAATTTTACCAAGTAGTACTGTTGACCTGTTGATAGTCCCAGGCTATATTTGGTTGTGATTGGATAAAGTGGCGTGGCACCTAGCAAACTAAATGAGGTATTACAGAAGCAAATCTATGTATTGGTTAAAAAGTTATGCCCTCTGAGAGTTGGCATACGGAATTTAAATTTTTAAAAATCATTTTTCAGAATATTTGGCGGGATCCAAAACAATCTCAAGAATATACTATTCTCTTCTACCATTCCATCAAACTTCGGAATGGTAGGTCTGACGTAACTGAAATATATATCTCAACCTGAAATCTTCATGCTTCTCAGCGCGAACTAGGAATTGATTGTAGACATATAGTTTCTAAGTGAAATTTACTAAGAATTCATCGTACATTTCGATACTGGTATACGATTACCACGTTTTTTTAGACGCGAACAAATTGTTCCGCTTTAATGAACAGGCTATTTGGAGCCGAGGCGCTGACCACGCACTTCAATAGTTAAATTTTTAAATCGTATTAAATAATGGTCCGTACACCAGTTACTTTTCAGGAGAGCGAATCGGTAATAAATCTTACATATAGAAAAATAAAGCAATATTCATTGTAGTTATACTGAAAAACACCTTTTGTTTTATTGGGGTACAATTTAAATTTGTATAGTATGTCTGAGGTAACATTAGCAACTATTTGTAAATAACGTATGTATGGAGTAATTTTTTTTAGACGTATAGAACTTCTGATAGTTATAAGTTTAAATCTAGCTGTCATACTAATGAAGTGTGATAGACTTTCTTTTAGTATACTTTGAAAAATTACCATGTAAAAACTACACAAGAACAACGTTTACAAATCTTGCAAATTAATTTTCGAAATGCACGTTCTGTTCGCTATACTTATGGACGGACCCCTTTGTGAAGTTGAGGGTGCATATAATGATCCATCTGAGCAGCTAATAGAAGCCATCGACGCTGTAGACGTTAGTATGACAGGGGACTCGAATTTATCGAACCGACGCCTTTCTCAGCAACTCGGTCTCTGCAAATGCTGAAGAAAGATCTTGGCCTACATCTATATAAGATCTAACTCGTGGAAGAATTTGAGCCAGTGGAAAATCAATTATTTTTTTTATTTATCATGTCATTGCACATTATTTGAACGAGAAATGGTTCCAAGACGACGGTGTAATATGCCATACAGCGCGTGAGACCATCACTTTGTTAAGCCAAACGAATTATCTCAAAAATGGTAATACGAGTTCAATACAAAAATAGTATTCCGGATTATTCTTGATCCGTGTGAGAAGAAGACATGACAAAAGAAGTTTTTATGGCTAAAGGCATAAAGCTTCAAACTGAATTTTCATTTGCGGTCAATAGGCGGAGAAGGCATAACAAAAGTGTTTTTTATGATCAAAGAGATAGTTAGTATCCGCTACTACAGATCAAAATAAAAATTAAATTTTGATCCTTAGCGGAATGTCTGTTTTCGATTTGTGGAAGAAGTGGTTTTTCGCCCTACTTACAGAAAAAACTTAATCTACATGTAGGCACTATAGATATGACTTTGCTGATGAACTTTTTATTAGCATTTACAACAATAAAATGTAATTGGTTAACTTCCATGTTAAGGAGTTACTTTAAATAAGTTACATAAGTAAATAAACTCAACATATTATTGTCGAGCTTAAGTAGCGTTTTCAAAGTACTTTGTAGACCTAAATGTGAAATATATTACAAGTTAATGTGCAATAGCGAAGCATTGCCGGGCCCACTAGTCTATATATAAAAAAATGGTGGCAAAAATGTATAGTAATTAATCAATTGAGAACGGCTGAGCCGATTTTGCTCAAACTTTTTTTCAGTTGTTCGTTATTGCCAGGAGCAGGTTTATGTGAAAGAAAATTTTAGGAAAATCTTCCGGAAAAGTCGGAAAATTGGAATTTTGTGCACAATTGTTACAGAATGACTTTCCGAATAGAAAAATTAAAAATTTTTGTTGAAAAATGCGGAAAATTCCGGAAAAATTCAAAAAGTTTGAATTTGTTGTTCGACGAAATTTTGCATATTATCGTGTGATTTGATAATTTTGGACGATGTAACAGTGAACAATTTTGGATAATTATTCCTAAATGACTTTCCGAATGGAAACATAGACAAATTCTCGAGGGAAAACTCGGAAAATTCCGGAAAAACTCGAAAAATTTTGATTTTTCAGAAACATTTTGCATAGCAAATTGAGTTTTTGTATAACTTTGTGTGTGCAATTGTTCCGTAGTGGCTTTCTGGTTAAAAAAATAGAAAATTTTGGTTGGAAAATTATGGAAAAATTCAAAAAATTTGAATTCTTTTAAACGAAATTTTACATTTTATTGTGTTTTGATAATTTTGAATGATGTAAATGTGAAAATTTTGGTAATCATTCCGAAATGACTTTTCGAATGGAAAAATAGAAAAATTCTTGGTGGAAAACTCGGAAAATTCTGAAAAAAAATCAAAATTTTGGATTTTTTCAACGATATTTTTTATTGTATCGCTTGGTTTGATGATTTTAGACGACGTAAAGGTGGAACATTCGTTGTAATGCTTGGAAAAAACCGGTTTATTGTGAAATCTATATGTATAAAAGCGGTGTAAACAGTGTGTAGTAATTCATCAAGAGGGAACGGATGGCCCATTTTGCTCAATTTTTATTCAATTGTTCGTAATTGGTATGAGGGTTTAATGCAAGATAATTTTGGGAAAATCTTCCGGAAAAGTCAGAAAATTGGAAAAATCGAAAATTGTTTTTTTGTATGGAAGCAGTTGTTACGGAATGGCTTTTCGAATTTAAAAATAGAAAATTCTTAGGAAAAATTTCGGAAAAGTGATTTGATGGTTTTGAACGATGTTAAGGTGAAAAATTTCGGTTAAATGTTGGTTGGTAACGAGATAAATAATATTTAAATAAAGAATGCGTCGAACCCGAAAGGATGTGTGGCAATCTGCTGCCGACATTGGGAATGCCAGCGCCATATCGTTCGATGCAAGATGCATTCGATCGCGAATTTTAACGGGAGCAAGACTATAATCTAGAAGAGCTGACCGGAAGAGTTCGAACAAATGTGCCGCTGTTAAAAACCGAGTACAAGAACGTGTATGATTCACGATGAAACTGGAGGCATTTACTTTCTCGATGCTCTGATGCATCTCTAATGATGCTGATTTACTTAAACCATGCTTGAAAACGTCGTCAGTGTCAACCTCCCATCTTCTGCTGAATTCCCGAAACAACTGCTAACGCTTGGCAATGACCAAATTCGGGTTGATGTTTCGACTGAATTGATATCGTTCCCTGCAAATTTTTGCCAGTTCACATCGTTGGAAAAGTAACTCATGACATTGCACAAAATTATCAAAATCTCGATTGGATTAATTTACGGGCAGTATATTACTAGCAGAGAAGAATAAAGACATCAATAACTATAATTTTAAATTAGAAAGTTAAATCGCCTCAGAACTGCATTCGTACAAATCTGTTTACCGCTTAATATGCCGCATAATTTACAGATAAAGGTGGGATCGATCATAATCATATTACGGAATCTGAATCAACCGAAATTGTGCAACGGTACGCGGTTGTCCGTCAAGAATCTGATAAAAAATTTGATTTCAGACGATCATAAACAACAAATTCAAAGAAGAGGAAGTCCTTATCTTACGAATAAGATAATTCCAACTGATTATCCATTCCAATACCCCGACGACAATCAGTAAATCGCATGGCCAATCGTTGGAAGTATGTGAGATTAATCTCGAATTTCCCTGTTTTACGTGCGGTCAGCTGAACGTTGCCTTTTCGAGCTTTGGAGAACCGCCTTCGTTGTTTGTTTTTCTGGCAGAAAACTAATCGAAAAACTTTGTTTATCACACATTCTCTACTGAGTTTATCCGAAGGCATAAAACTGGGGCGAGACAAAGTTCGCCGGGTCCGCTAGTATATATATAAAAATGGTGGCAAAAATGTATAGTAATTCATCAATTGAGAACGGCTAGGCCGATTTTGCTCAAACCTTTTTTCAGTTGTTCGTTATTGCCAGGAGAAGGTTTATGTGAAAGAAAATTTTGGGAAAATCTTCCGGAAAAGTCGGAAAATTTGAAAAATCTAAAATTGCCTTTTTGTATGGAATTTTGTGTGCAATTGTTACAAAATGGCTTTTCGAATAGAAAAATGGAAAATTTTTGTTGAAAAATGCGGAAAATTCCGGAAAAATTCAAAAAGTTTGAATAAGTTTTTTCGACGAAATTCTGCATTTTATAGTATGATTTAATAAATTTGAACTCGGAAAATTCCGGAAAAACTTATGCATTGTATCGCTTGATTTCATAAAAATCGATAATTGAATTTTTGTTTAAAATTTTGTGTGGAATTGTTCCGTAGTGGCTTTACGAATGGAAAAATAGAAAATTTTTGTCGAAAAATTACGGAAAAATGCCAACAAATTTAATTTTTTTTAGACGAAATTTTGAATTTTATCTTATGATTGATAATTTTGGACGATGTTAATCTGTAATATTTCGGATAATAGAAAAATTCTTGGTGGAAAACTCGAAATATTCCATAAAAACTCGAAAAATTTTGATTTTTCGACGAAATTTTGCACTGTACCGCTTGATTTAATGATTTCTGTCGACGTAAAGGTGGAACATTCGTTATGATGTTTGGAAAATTTGGGATTATTATGTTAAAAGATGATCGAACAATTTCAAAATCTTCTGCATGAGAATAACGCATTGGTCCGATTGTTCAAAACCGCATTGAATACATTGTATTTCGACGACCACAAAATCAGAGCAGACAAAAAACCCTCTGGTTGCCATGCAGGACAATTCAATGCTCCCACTATAAATGAAATCTCAGTGGTGATTGTTGGGAAGAATGTGGAATCACGCGATATTGTTCTCGAGCGTCGGGATGGTAGACAACTGATGCATCGGTCATATGATGCACTTTAATACCCGTTAATGTTCAGTCGTGGAGAGGATGACAATCACCTCAATTTAAAAATGGTCAATAGAAAAATTTGTTAGCCATCACTTCTTTTGAAATTAACTTCTGCTCGAAGACAGAAGTTAAGTGCCGCTCATGTGCGGCAGTCTACTGTCGAAATTGAAATACCAGCGTCAAATCGTTCGATGCATTCAATCGCGAATTGCAACGAGATCAAGCATTGATCGAGATGAGCTGACTGAAAGAGTCCGAAAAAATGTACCGCCATTGAATGCCGAGCAAACGAATGTGTACGATTCGCTGATGAATCTTCTCATGGTTGACAAGCCAACGTGCAGCGAAATTGTTTCGAGAATGCAAAATCATCATTTGGGATGAATGCACGATGACACATAAACGAGTTTTGGAGGCAGTTGACCGAACGGTTAAAGTTTTACGAGGTGATTCGAGATGATTTGGTGTGGCTACTCATCAGGAACTGATCACCAAAGTTTTCCCCGGCATAGCAAAAAATTATAAAAATCTAGATTGGATAAGCGAACGGGCCATACTAGCAGCGAAGAATATTAATTAAAGTCAAATCGATGTAGAACTGCATTCATACAAATCCGTTGACAGTGATTTTGAATTTTTTAGATGTGTCAGGAACTCCGACGCATAATTTACAGCTGATGATGGGATCGAAGCATGCCTAATCTGTATCATCTTAAATTGTGTCTGTAATCATCAATGTGATTAAAGCGACGTTCATCAGGGGCAAATTCCAAGGAGAGGAAATCCTTATCCCACGAATTCCTATTATTCTAACCGATCTTCCCTTCCATATTCAAGCGAATTCAACTCCCCATTCTATTGGCTTTTGCGATGACAATCAATAAATCGCAAAACCCATCAATGAAAGTTTGTGGGATTGATCTCGAATTTCCTTGCTTTTCACAAGATCAGCCGTACGTTGCCTGTTCGCGTATTGTTAAAAAGTCTTCATTGTTTGTTTTTACGCCGGAAAACAAATCGAAAAACTTTGTTTATCAGATCGCACTTCACTTTAATTTTATATTATGATTTAATTTACAATTTTTGAAAACCGAAAAAGGTCAATTTCCAAAAAAAAAATTGTCGACATTTTTTTTTTTTAATATTTTTATATTGGGCAAAATTGTTACAAAAAATACGAAATTTCGCGCCCACTTTTTTACCAAACATTTTTTTGTACTAAGTTGAACATTCAGTCAAAAATTCACGCCGGTACCTTCCAAAACTGCTAATGATTTAAGTCTCCCTAGATTGGCAAAATCTTACACTGTGCGGTGTGGCCTTCGGTTCAGAAGCCCCGTCTTTTGTTGGTGTGTCGTTGACTTGTGATAGCTATATATAATATTTGTTCTGTTTGGTCGCTTTCAGCTCTTCAAAACCCCACTAGGGTTTTAGATTCTTCTTTACAATGACAGCTTTTTGCATTGCTTCAAAAAGTGATCTCCATCGCTACATGTGATATATATCAACTTTCCTTTAATGTCTGGTACCTTGCACACCCACTGTGAATGGCAGTATGTCAACTTCCCGGTGCAAATTTATTTATATATGCAACTTAATTTAAAAGACTGTGGACTCAATATATGCTTTGGTAAACTGTGAGACAAAATATTTTAAGGAATTGTGTAGTCAGTGTTGTATAAACTGATAAACTGTGTAAATATACCCAATTTAAAAATGCTGCCATTTGAAATTTACTTCAGATATGAATTCGAATTGCTTTATTACACACCACGGTGCGTATTTTGTCCATATGTTTGTTTGGGACCGGCCGTGGCATAGTGGTTAGAACACGCGACTACCATGCGGGAGATCGCAGGTTCAAACCTGGCTCCAGTCATCTTAAAAAGAATAAAAATAAATAAAATTTTCTTTCATTGTCGGCTCCCCTCGAATGTTGTTTGACAGCAACTTCGCAGTATTAAGCGTCGATTCAATCGTCGTGTCTAGTAAGAGCTTCTCAAACAGTGACGTTCGCATTCGTCGATAAACAAGTAGGTGCCGTTAGTTGTGAATCTAAAAATAGAAAGCGTGTTAATTCACAACAACGAGAGAAGCTATCCCATACCTCATTCATGGGGTGCGAAGGGAAATTAAGTAAGTAAGTAGTTTGAGTAAGTGGGTGGTGTTAAATACAACAAAAAGGTAGCAGTTGTAATTATGTGAGCTTTACATAATGTGTTATTAATTGAATCATAAGATAACCTAAATGTCCCAGAAATGTCGTGTAGGTGTAACAGAAAAACAAAAAATTACTTATGCTGGACTATGTAAGCTCATATATATTATGTTGGTGTGTGTGTGAGTGTGTGATATGATATATGCCTTACACACATTTACACATTATACACAGTTCAAACCGCAAAGGGAATCTGTCCAAAAAGCAAGTTAACTTGCAGTTTAAAATTAAATTGCAAAAATATATTTAAATACTCTGGGGTTTCATGGTCCTCCTGATATAATATTAATATTTAAATAATTTTCTGTAGAATTATATTTGTATGTGTCGTTGGTCGTTTAACTTACAACACATACATACCACAAAGGGTAGAGAGAAATACTATTTAAACGCCACTTAACTTAATTTATATTTTAATACTATTATACAATCATTTTGATATTTATGTAATCTCTGCCTCGCAGTCTTTCAAATGAGTATTGTAAATTGTAATACTTTCTCTCACTTTACTCTTTCTACTCCTCCACGTCCTCCTCTAGACATACCATAAGCCACAACGGTAACAACCTTTGCTCCAACAGTCTCAACAAATACTGTACCGATGCTGGTAACGAAATACCATAAAGGTTTGTATGCAAAGTTATCTTACATTTTGATCCTGTTACTACAAAATCTCCACAAACGACTTTTTCTCAACACTAATGCTATTAAAGTTATATGTATGTCTGTATGTGCCTTCCTTTTATAGAACAACAACGTTACAACTTTCAACAAAAAAATAACAATAATAAGAATGGCAACAATAACAATAACTACAATCATAAATCGGAACGTAACAAATCAAAAATGGATATACAACAGCAACAAACAAATCTCAACAATGTGTATATGGGTGACGGTGCCACATCAACGCTGTGGAATACGCAACAGCTGCAACATCAGCAACAGCAAGATAGTTATGTAGTACGGGGTGAACACTATCAAGGTAAGTTATGGGGTAATAGAGAAGGGGGACACAAATGAAATGCACATCTCCTTAGAAAGTTGTGAGAAAACTAATAAAAAAGTTCGGTGAGTTCGATGGAGGGGGAACTAAGACGATAAGCGAACAAATACAGTTGGAACACTTTTAAGGTTATATTCATGCTACTATAATTATAAGGGCACCTGAAGGTGTCGAATGGTTGTGGGTTTGAAGTAGATTGGTAAAAAGAAATACTGTATGTACAAAATACAGAATATATTAATAAATAGAAAATCCTAAATAATCCAATAAAACCAGACGAGTGGAACCGGCCGTGGCATGATGGTTAAAACACGTGTCTACCATGCGGGAGATCCCGAGTCCGATTCCGCCTCCAGTCATCTACATTTTTCTTTCAATGCCGGCCCCCTCGATGTTGTCGACAGCAACGTCGCTGTATAAGTGTCGAGTCAATCGGCATGTCTAGAAAAAGCTACTCAAACAGTGACATTGGCATTAGTCTATAAACAAGTAGGTGCCGTTAGTTGTGAATCTAAAAATAGAAAGCGTGTAAATTCACAACAACGCGAGAAGCTATTTCATACCTCAATCATGGGGTGTAAAGGTAAATAATTTTTTTTTTAAATCAGACGAGTTTATTAAAATCAGCTCAGAATATTATGACCTTTATGATCTGTACAATCTTTAGTGATTGTCTTAAATAACATTTGCATGCAACATTTAAAGTTGAACCCTATTGACAAAATCTTCGAAACATCTAAAATCTTTTGATTTATCTTCCAGCAGCGTATGGTCTCTTTGACACACAAAAAACTAAAATCAATGAATGACGATTTATTACGCAAGATTTTGTGTCGCTCGAAAAAGCAAAGAAGAAATATATTTGAAAAGTGCCAAGAAAAAAGTCTCAGTTTTTCTACAGTCGGAAATGCAACACAAGAAGCAACATTGAATGCAATTGTGTAAAACTGGCGGTAAAGTGGCATTAGAGCATATTACAGCAAAACAGATAAGAATGGTATCAACGAGAATATTTTCTGGAAACAATGTCAATGGAATGCAATTTTTTCTGCTAATATAAAAAGGGAGTGAAGAAAATAATTGTGCTTAAACTTTCTTTGCTTTATGATTTTGGCATTTGAAAAATGAGATTTACCCAGAACTGAGCAACAATGAACTCAATCACAAATATTATATTAAAGCAATCGTCGCAAATGAGAATTTAAAAGAAAATAACAACAATTCTTAAGACTATTACTTTACTGGCAATAAATGCCTTAGATTTGGTAATTACCTAAGTTTCATATAAATTAAGTCATAATTCCTTTACATATATCACATATCATCACATCAACAAATCATCAATACATTCTGCCTTCAACACCCACACCCAATTAGTGTCACTTGAGAGCAACCATCACTTTCTAGAATCTCTCTACGCATTTTGGGGTCCCCACGTGCTGGTAACACCCATAACCCATCAATTCTGATGCCATTATCCGAAAGAGTGTCCTAATTCAATAATCTTAAAACAAATGTAACATATATAACGATGTTTTTCCTCATTATCCTTAGGTCATATGTTAACAATGCAGCATAACAAAAAAAAAATTCGAGAGAAAAAAACACAAACGTAAAGTCGAAGCAGACAGAAAGCATAGGCGAAACGTTCAACAACACCTTGGGGAATCAAGCAATAAACACATTTCCCAATATCTATAAAAAACAATAATGTTCACATTTCTGATTGTAAATTGCAGTATAGAAACAAACAACGGCTAAAATGGCATGACATCATTGACAAAAAAAAAAAAAAAATACTACAAAACTGTGTTAGATAAATTCTTGTATATACAGAGTCTTGGGAGGATGTGGTGAAAAGTTTTTGTGTTTTGGTTTGTGATAAAAACACAGAACAAAGGATTTTAGTCACATGCACATATAATCTCATATGGCATATGACTAAAAATGTTACAGCAGTTACCTTAAGGCTACCTCTAAAAATTTTATCAAAATAATTTGCGTATCACTAATAAAGTCTTTAAGTGAAGTTACCATAGCCAAAGTAGAGGGAGTGGTTTCTGAAAATCGTTATTATCATAATATTTCGAGGATTATTCGCAAGAAGTTGTCTCATAAAAAAATTAGCATCCTTTGTAATAATAATATTTTAGGGTCTAAAGTTGTCGCTGGAATAGTTTTGAAAAACACAAATATTTTGCAAAATAAATTTTGTAACCTTGCTACATGATATTTTAGAACGAGTCAATCCCGATGCACGATTTATATAACGCGTTGTACTTGGTGTCGTGAGCTAATAAAATCTAAATTTCAGTTTACACCCCATAAATAAGGTATTGGATACAAGCATCGAAGTCAAATACTGGTTTTCAATCTAAAAAGAAAATTTGCAGCGAGATCTTAAGTTAATTCCACGAAATTATCCTCTTTATTTGGCAGGAACAACAGTTATACTTACTTACTTAATTTCCCTTTACACTCCATGAATGAGGTATGGGATAGCTTCTCGCCATGTTGGGAACAACAGTTATACATCCATCAATTTCCGAACGTATAAAAGAATTCCTTGTGCTTTAGTCTTTTGTGCTACGTCGCTATTTCGTTGCACCAAGTTTGGATACCATCTCCTTAGCCTGGTGCATCCAACAATGTTTTGGTCGCTCCTCCTGGATCATCTATCGTCTTTATTGAATCCGGAGTCAAATTTTGAACTGTATGCGATGGGTAAAAGGTTGATGCCGCGATAGTTGGCTCACTCACCTGGATCACCTTACTTAAGCACAGGACTTAGAACACTCGGATTCCAATTATCGGTCATGCTTTCTTTTAACCAAATTGTGTTTATGAGCTGGTGCATGCATGTTGCCAGCTCACCACAGCCGGCTTAAATGAGCTCTACTGGTGGGCCATTGGCTCCCGCAGCTTTATTGTTTTTTGAAGCCGTGCCTATATCGTTGATGGTGAACAATCAGTCGTCGTCGATAATTGATGTGATTTAGTCAATTTTGCTGCCTTCGGTTACAAGCTGATTACTATAGTATTCCCTTCCCCTATAGTATTGTCCGTGACCAGATTTCTATCTCTGTTCTTACAGGTGGGGATCTCTAATTTAAAATCTTAGCATTTTACATTCACATCTTGGGTTTCACTTCTAACTCCGTACATTTTTATGCCTCCACTTTCTCTCTCTTCTCCTCCAAAGACTTTTTTCAGTGTGAAGAGTCGCAGCATCATTTTTTATGCAGCTGGTTGAAATAGGCATTGGCTACATCGGTGATATGCAGTCTTGTGTTTGGTTACTTTTATGGCACTACATAGTTCAATGTTGTTATACTTTAGTTTCAACAAAATGGTCATCCCAGTCTATATTTGCACAAATCATCACACACATGTCCATAACGCTTGAGAAATGCCTTCCATCGATTGCCACATGATCAGTCCGGTTTCTTGTCTTTTGGTCGGGTTATATCCAGGTTGCCTTGTGCAAATCTTAATTCGGGAATCTGGTACCCCTCTCTACCATTTTTCTTTCCGACACAAAGCTGAGTCCGTTATCGGTGTTGTTTCTTCTTATTTAACGGATGTCCAGTTGCGCAGGAAACACGTGTTCTATCGGCCTTGTAACCTGTTTGGGGACCTCTAAAAAGAGTTTGTGTGAACTCCTAATTGAATAACTTAAAATATCATAAAAATAATACAATGACAATACGATAAAAAGGCACAATTTGCATATAAAATTTCTAGAAGGCTCTTCAAATATGAAGATATGAAACAAGTGAATTCTACTTACAAAAAATTATTATACAAATTATATACACAGCGCGACTTATAGCGATAACAACTTAGATTTAAAATTTAAACTCCAAACCGAAAATCCCAACAACCACGAAACTCCGCCCACGCACTATCAATGTTAAATACTTCAAATGGTCTCTAACACATTAAATGCTTCAAAGTATGTGTCACAAAAACATAAGTCGATATGTGCTTAAGGGGCATAGCAAAAAATGCTTCGATTGCAAAACATACACACACACAAGAATAGCAACAAATATGACAATACAATATAACAAAAGACAATAACTAGAGTAAAATAGAAATAAAAACATTAGTATTTTACCCAAGGCATGCAACATAACACATTGTCTCATCCTAAGCGTAATATCTCATCGATATGTGATGGCACTTTTGTACTCATTCGTCTATAATATCAACGAGCTCGTATATTCGTTAATATTGCCGTGAATGTATGTAAACAGTAAGTGCTACTAATAAACGGTCACACGAAGATTCACTCCCACATTCACTATGTAAACATACTGTCTGCTTTTAGAGAAAGTATAATTCATTGTTTGCTCTATGACACTTATTAAAAAAACCGGATGTAACGGTCATTTGTCCGTAATAAAGTCATATGTCCTGTCATATGTCATATGTCAGTAGCATTTCCTAAAATATAACAGCAACATGAAAGTGTTTGTCATACATGTCCTTTGGACTGCAGGCCAACGCGGAGGTGTTACAAAAAGTTTGTTTGACTTTGTGTGTGGGAATTGCTCAAAGCTATTGCTCTTTTGAATAGAGTCATCCGCTGATTGTTGGGATGATGTAAAAGATAATCTTCGTCTGGGGGTATAATAAATGATTTGAGTTAAGGTTTTGAAAACGCTTATTGTAAACAGTTATTTAGGTAAAGGTTATGTAAAACATTATGATACTTGAAGCTTCTTAAGAATAGAAAAATATAGACTTAAGTTGATATGACATGCGTGTGATGAATACAATATGGGTTTAAATAATAAATTATAAGAAAATGTATATCTAGCCCAATGTACTTACAAAATTTTACAAATAAATAATAAAATTTACCCTAAATCACTTACTACTTTTTTGCTTTAGTTAATTATGCCCTAATTAAGTGAGTGAACATAAATTTAAAAATTCCCTTTATACCCATTTGATGTTGCTCTTTAATAAAATTCTTTGTTTTACTTTACGACAACAAAGTACCCCTCTGTTTATGGAAGCCATCCCATTCATGTGCCAAAATGTGCGGTAGTGTTATGGAACAGAACAACACTTGAGTATTGTAAACTTCTCTGCATTGTGTTCATGTGCGAATTTTTGTGTCTCTTCCGTTTCCGTTATCTCCCTATTGTGAAACGCATTGTTAGTCGGATTCTGTAGGAGTTTTCTGTGTGAAAACTGTAGGATAAAAATGTCTACGTTTGACACTGAACTAAAAAGGAAAATTTGCATGGGAAGAAACAAACATGTTCGCGAAAATAAGATTGGTCAAGCATAACACAAATCTATATATATAAAATTGAATGTGTGTTTGTTTATTTATTTGTTTGTTTGTTTGTACCTTATAGGAGACCAAACCTCTGGACCGATCTTCCTGAAATTTTCACAGCATCTAACTGGGACTCTGGCATAACTTATAGGGTACTTTTTTTCGACCACGCCCACTTTTACGCCCATTTTTTTAATCTATATATATAAAAGGCTTGGGTGACTGACTGATCACTCCCCAGCCCAAACGGCTAAAGCTAGAACCGTGAAATTTAGAATGTAGGTTCCTTTTATGACGTAGGCGCGTACTAAGACGGGATTTTTGGAAATTCGGACTGCAAAGGGGTTAAATGGGCGTGGCACCGCTCCATACAACTCGAATTTTTAAATGAATGTATCTTTTAAGCCATAATAGGTTCGAAGTCAAGATTTGGTACGTATATTGGACGTATAAGAAAAAATATTTTGTTTAAGGAAAGTGGGCGGTGCCACGCCCCTTTTAAAAAAAATAGTTATATTGGCGAAATAAATGGTCCGATTGTAATTATATTTTCTTTGTGTGATATTGCCCATTGGACGTTCATCATAGGCTACATAGAAACATATTTAGACAAAGGGGCGTGGCACCGCCCACTCAAGCCTCAATTTCAATCGGTCATATCTCAAGAGCCATTAGGGGTGTGTAGATGAGATTTGCTACATATGTTACTGATACGAAGACGAACCCTTCTCGCTGAAAAATGGGCGGTGCCACGCCCTATTTGAAAAAATCGTTATCTTGGCGAAACAAATGGACCGATTGCAATGAAATTTGGACTGTGTAGTACTATCCGTAGGGTCTCTATCATAGGCTACATGAAAACAAACCTAGACAAAGGGGCGTGGTACCGTCCACACAAACCAAAATTTGAAGCGGTCATATATCGCGAGCCATTAAAGGTATGAAGATGAGATTTGCTACATAAGTAAATGGTACATGGGGATTACGTCCCGCTGGGAAATGGGCAGTGCCACGCCCCTTTTGAAACAATTGTTATGTCGGTCATATAAGTAGAACTATTGTAATTACAATTTCGTATATTTCAAATTGGTTAACTAACTGATTGGGTGAAATGGCTGTAGATAGGATGATGAAATTTGGGGTAGTTGTTCTCCTTTTCGAGTACACGTCAGCTAAGAATAGATTTTGGAAAATGCGTACTTTAGGGTGTAAACATTGCCAATAAGGGATAAACTCAGACGAATCGGTTAAAGCTTTAATCGCGAAAATTGATATGGATATGCTCACTTTCAAATTGGATTGAAGGTTTTTTTCGAAATCCGTAATTTCTGGGTAAAAATATCGAAAACGGATGTAATTATGATAATTTTATGGGCTTGCTTCCTATGGAATTAGAACGAAGCAAGGAGGGTTTTAGAAATTCTTACCTTTTAGGGGTAAAAGGGCCGAAAATGAATAAAACTGGTAATAAACGGCTAAAGGATTAGTCTTAAAAATTGAAGTGAATGTTTTAGTTGTACAATGTTAATTAATTTTTCGAAATTCGTTCTTAAGTTGTAAAAATACTGAAAAGCAATTAAACTGGTACAATCGCCCAGACCAAATAACCAAAAGTAGAGCTACGAAAATGTATTTAGCATTGCTCCCTATAGAATTAGATACCCGCCAGATGGTGTATTCAGAAATTTGAACATTGCGGGCTTAAGCTATTATCGTATATGTGCATAGAATTTAAGGGGGACCACTCAATTATAGTTTTAGGGATAAAATGGATTAAAGCGGTACAATCACTCAGACAAATGGGATAAAGCTACAATCACATAAATTTGTGTCCGTTCGTCTTATGAAACGTTTGCATTTTATTTGTATTGATTACATTCTTAAGAAGTTTCATTGTAGGTACGGGTGAAGCAAAGCGAGCCGGGAAAGCTAGTAATATATAGAGACAAAGAAGGGCATGCGACTGCATGGACTGCACTAAGGGATTTAAGTTGGCTAGGAAATTTGCTAATTTGTGTGTGTGTGTGTGTGTGTGTGTGTGTGTGTGTGTGTGTGTGTGTGTGTGTGTGTGTGTGTGTGTGTGTGTGTGTGTGTGTAAGAGGGCCTGGAATGGAAGGAGAACTTTAAAGTATTTTTTACAAGAAGTTGATGTGGGCACTATATGATGTTAAATTTGAGAAATTAAGACACACTGTCCTATTAAGTATCGTAAACATCTAATGTGTGATAAACGCCATTGACCACAAACACTTTAAGTATTAAAAAATCAAAATTTATTTACAAAAGATCACATTAATGTTGCGGTCAACTCGGTCTTGCATTTCATAGCCTCAGGCTGCTCGCCACCCTTACATGTCATCATCATTACTAAGAACCTAGAAACAAACACATTTACAAACATGTAAACGTACCATTTACACACACATAAACACTTACTCACTCCTCCCCATTACACTTTCTGATTTAGCTTTACTAAATACAAAAATTGGGCACGATCACGTTGAGTGTATTGATATTACTACTCCATTTCTAAAGTGGGCGTAATGGTACATTTGTATGGGAGGTACCAGAAGGGGCGTGGCTAGACTTCCAAATTGTTCTCCTTAACTTTATCCTGCTGGAGCTTTATTAAGTACTGAATTTGGGCACGATCGCGTTGGGTGTATTGATATTATTACTCGATTTCTAAAGTGGGCGGAATGGTACATTTGTATGGGAGGTACCAAAAGGGGCGTGGCTAAACTTCCAGTTTTTTCTCCAAAACTTTATCCTGTTATAGTTTTACTACATACAGAATTTGGAATTTGGTAATAATATTGGATGTGTTAATATTATTACTTGATTTCTAAAGTGGGTGGAATTTTACATTTGTATGGGAGGCTACATGGCCGTCATTTTCAATACCGTAAGTTGTTTTGGGGAATTATTAAATTGTGCAAAGTTTCAAAACATGTGGTTTCGTCTTTCGAAAGTTATCGTGCGCACCTGGCAGACAGACACCTCGATTACAGCCGTAGTTTAAGAGATATCGAGGTGAAATTTGGAATGCAAACTTCTATTTTCCAAGTGGAGGTACAGTTTTAAGATGAGCCCGGTCGGTCAAAAACTATACCCACATCCCATACAATCTCCCCATTTTTGGGTTCTGTCCCAGCGATTATAGCCTTAGTTTAGGATCAATCATGCTGAAATTTGTACGCAAGCTTCCCTACTCCAAGCAAAGGTTTAGTTCCCATAGAAACTCCTTCTTTTTGAGGTCTGTCCCTACGATTACTGCTGTAGTTTTAGAGCTATCGAGCTGAAATTTTGTATACAAGCTTCTATACTATCAGCGGAGGTTGATTTGTAAGATGAACGAGATCGATCAAAAACTACTCCCACCTCCCACACAAATTTCCCCTTATGAGGGTGTCCGTCTGTCTATCCCCACATTTACAGCCGTAGCTTAAGAGAAATCGAGCTTCTATCCCACAAACCGGTGTTAAGCTCAAAGATGAACAAGATCAAAAACTACTCCCACCTCCCATACAAATTCCCTATTTTTAGCTTTGTCCGTCTGTCTGTCCCCGTAGTTACTGCAGTAGTTTAAGAGCTATCGGTTAGTATTTCAAAACAAGGTTAGTATTTCACATCTCAAAAAAAAATTATTGAGAAAAAATTGATGTGGCAGACTTAAAGTAACGGCCAACTTACACCAAATTGCCTTTTTTACGGTACAAAGTTTAATAAAATATAGTTGTAGTTTAAATAAAAAGTCTTATCACCATTTTTACAAGTGGTGGCATAGCCGAAGTTAATTACCTTACTGGTTTTGATTTATTTTATCCATAACTAATTTTTGATTTTTGTTTGTTATACTTTCAGCTGCATGGGTCCCATTAACTTTGGTGTGTTTGTCCGAGATTATGGTGTTAATACGACCATGGATTCAATATTTTACGACCATTACTATCTACCCGAAAGTCAGCTGATACAAGACTATGCTGCCATCACAGTGATTACCTCTTACCTAAGAAGAGACCCTACAATGACCTTACGATTGCTATCTTTCTCACTCTCCCTATGAAGATGTTTGGCATCGCCCGCAAGGCAGCGATTACCTATTTCATATTTCACTGCTATATTGAACTGTACCCCAACTTGGGGTTCATTGACCAATTCAAGCAGCGTGTGTTCTGCTTGCTCTTGCTGGATGACAAAAAACAATTGGTGATTCATGAATATATCTGCAAAAGTTGTCACCAAGTGTCGACACAAGATAAATGCATTCAAAACTATGTCATGTGTATGTTGGACTATGAGTATTGTAGATTGCATCCGTAGTTTTTGGTACACTCACCGGTTATTAAACACACCGTCAATAAAACACGCGTGCGCTAAGTGACACCTATGCTTGAGTAATAGCACACATAATTAAATCGGAATATAAAAATCAAGAACGTAATATTTAGAAAAGAAACGAAAGATAAAAGCTAAGAAAAATTAAAATGAAATGGGCTGTGATTTTATTATGCTGCTTTATAATATTTTTATAACGACAAAAAATAAAAAAATTACAATAGATAAAAAAAAATTACAGTATAATTAATAAATAAATGAAATACTATTTAAAAAGTGTCACTAATTTCTTTAAGGTATTGTTATGTATCAGTTGTAAGTAAAAAAACCAAATGGAGTAGAGGAAATTATACAAATAAAATTATTAATAATATAACAACGTTATTAATACTAACTTTATTATATACCAAGAAAATTTTGAAGTGCACGAAAATTTTAGAAATTTGTTAAAGATAGACATTTAATAGTTTAACAAACCGTTTTCTAAAGTATTCTACAAATTCAAGAAACAAAAATATTTAAATACAAAAACACAAACAAGTCTAGTAACATAATTATTTTTGACTATGCCGTAGGTGTTCTCACGATCATAATATTTGGACAAGTATTGCAATATTTTTTTAGATCGCACTCTCTCGGCTACAGCAGCCATACTCTCGTCTGTGTGCACCGTACGACGACGGGGACCGTAAGTGTTGTCCACTAGCATGCCAGTCTTCCAACATTGTTCAAGTGTAGAGCGACTCTAGCTAACAGACATTTCTGTACTGTTTTTTTTTTTAATAAAATTATAGAGTTTTTAATAAAACTGACAAATCTTTAAAAGAAAAATTCTAAAAATGCATGCCACTATTTTAACTAATCGACACAAACCTCCACTATTAAATTTCAATACTTATTTATTGTTCCTGGGGATTATTTACTATCTATTTTGCAAAAGAAATATGAAACTTATTATTTTTGATACAAAATGACATTCAGACTTGTTCAATACACAAGCTTTCACTGTTACGATATTTGTTGAAAAGATACAACAGTTATGAAAACAGATAATAGCTAAATATAATTACAAGCTTTTAAAAGCTTTCGTTTCCGAACTATGTTAAAATATGAGGAACAAAATTTAGCAAAATACCAATGCGCTTTTAACACTAAAATCAATTTTGTGGTTAACGAATAACCATTGAAAGATACAAACGGACATATATCTGCCTAAATTTGTTCCCTCTCCCGAACAGTTCAACATTTTACTAAACTTGGCGATGTAACCTAATTCTGCACAAGCACTTCAATGCTAATTTAAGTCACGTCTATATTATTTCACTATATAATATCGACAAAAAATAATGTATTGTCAAATTATAGTCATTTCGCTTATCCGCTTAAAAACTTTAAGCGTTTTTATCATTTCCCTATTTACCACAAACAAATATGTTACCACCGTTCATACCAAACAAAAAACAGCAGCAGAAAATTCTCTTTAAAATTCTCCCCAACATCTGTTTCAACAAATCGTTGTCACATTTTAGCTATTTTCGATACTTGTATCTTCTATAAAACGGAAATGTCTTTACAACATGTTTTGCATAAATTGCAACAAATTTCATTTCTTCGCTCGCCTCCTCTTGGTATTCATTCTCCTTATTACCATACCAATAGTTCCTTGCAAACTGCTGCTTAAGAAAGGCAAAGCAAGTAACCAACCAAAAAAGTAAAAGGAGACACAAAAAATATCCAAAATAAACTGCATATATTTTCACAATTGTGTGACGCTTTTATGGTGTAACAATAATACAAAATTGGCAACAATAATAACAAATTGCATTCACTCTGGGAAAAATTGGGTTCGAAAAGATGAGAATTATCACATGAATGGTTTAACGATTTTGACAATTGCCTGTGGAAGTGCATTTGGATGCATATTGAAGGCAAGACTGTCTACAGGGAAGCACTATATAGCGCACCCACGCTCACCCCCCACACAGAGAAGGAATGTTGTGTTGAATTTCAAATGCACACAATTTGGAAAAAACTATGAAAATAGTAATGCATAATGGCAATGGCATTTTGTTAACATCCATAATTACTGCAAAAACTGAATTAACCAATTGACAACAGAATAAGGAAATTGTTATTATGTAATGTGTATTTAGTTATTGGTGGATTGTATGTTTAAGTTTTTAAAGCTGTAAAATGGAAAGTGTTGTAACTATAAAAAATAAGGAAGAACAAACAAAATGAAAATACATTCTCATTTTTATTATTCATATTGTGCAGCAAAATGGAGGCTATTTCTTTTGGTGTGTTGAGTATGAATTAAAATCGAGTTTAGAATAGGTCCTAAAAATTCTTTACTCCTTAAGAAAATTATCTTCAATTCGTAAATTTTAGTAGGGGTGTTTTAAGACAATAAGTCCATACCTATTATTATTATTTATTCTTTAAGTCACTTTTCAATCACAGTCTATTAAAGTATTTATTTTCTGTCTAAGTTTTCTTTTCTATCTTATGCCTCAATAGGTAATTTGTAAAAAAAAAAATATTTAAACACTGACTTTTATATGTCGCTATTCACGCAGTGCTTTGAAAAGACTAGGTTAAAATTTAAGATATCGGTTGTTTTGTTTTCCAAAAGCTTAGTAAACTTTTCTAAGATACATTGGAATGTTCAAAAGTCCCATTTTAAGGTACTTTTCTGTCTGTTCTCATTTCTACAAAAAAATCCCCGTTTAATTTCCTTAAAGATACTTTTTATTGAAAATCTACCTTTTTTAAACTCTGTTTCATCAGACTCCTTAGTACGTTACAGGTTTAGTTACCAAGCCCTTACCGTGTTAGCAAGGTCTAGTACACCGTGGACATACTTTCCTTACACTTGTGGTACTATGGATTCCAAACAAAAACAAGCAAACAAAAACAACGACGACGAATAACACACGACACATAATACTGATGACTAAAAAGATAACACAACTAAGATCAATCTGGCTGAGCTGCCAGCATCTGGAGCTGACACAAACACGGCTGCCAAGTCTTCCTTGACCCGGAGGTAATATCCTTGTGAGGTTTCAGGGCTGTGATGCTGTTCTGCTCTCTGAGAAGGAGAAGACACTTATTGGAGTACACAAGGAATGTGTCATGAAATTTTAAAAGACACTACAGGTTCTCCTATCAGATTCATCGGAGGTTATTAAGTTCTGTAAAACCTCGCATCAAGCCGCTGTTTTGGAACAGCTGTGGAAGTTAAGTCCACGGCTCCTCAATCATCGACTGGGCCGATACTGCTGCGGTTATCGACTTGATACCATCAACTTCAATGGCTGCGATCAGTAAGAAGAGGTGCGATCCTCTTAACTTGTCGGGAAATGACAAGATGGTTAAGAGGACGAACCGTCAAAGGCGCCGAGCGGCCAAAGAAACAAATCTGCTTGGAAGCGAACCTAGTGTGAGCACTGTTCAGTTCCGCTTTCTTGATGTGGACTGGCCGAAGAGTGTCAAAATTATTGAGTGTGAAGTTGTACCCAGATCTGTGCTTCCACTTTGGCAGATCGCTAAAGTGTTGATCCCATCAAACACTAAGACGACTAAACTCCAAATTGACTTTCTGTCGAAACAAAACCCATCCTTCATCACCAGTATCTGGGAGGTAATCCCCTCGGTGCCATGTTCTGTGAATGGAGGAATGGATTTCCGGCTGGAAATCGATGTGGACACTAGATAGGTAAATTGGTTATGCGTTATCCCGCCGATTTGTAGTTTGTCAGAAGGCAATTTGAAGACATTGAAATTTTCTTGGATCCGTGAACCCTACAATCCATATGTGCAAAATGTAGCCCATGAATAACCATGAATGGGGATATGTGCCTAGTTTTGATGGGATATCGAATAAATCTTTATATATAAAATTCTACCGTACGTGTGTTGTGACTGAACTCCTCCTAAACGGCTGGACCGATTTGCATAAATTTTTTTGAATGCGTTTGGGTGGTGCCCCGGATGGTTTAGATTTACAAGGCGGTCCAATTGGACAAAGGGGCGTGGCACCGCCCATACAACTTGAAAATCAAAAGGGCTGTATCTCATGAACTATCAGAGGTATGAAGATGAGATTTGGTATATATGTTGTTGAAGCAGTATTAATTTCAGCCAAGATGAAAGTGGGCGGTGCCACGCCCCCTTTTCAAAAATCGCTCTAACGGCTTTTCTAATAGACCGATTGATACGAAAATTTTACCATGTGGTACTGCTGAACTGTTGATAGTCCCTGGCTAAATAGGCTGTGATTGGATAAAGGGGCGTGGCACCGCCCATACAACTTGAAAACCAAAAGGGCTATATCTCATGAACTATCAGAGGTATGAAGATGAGATTTGGTATATATGTTGCTGGAGCCGTATTAATACCAGTCATGGTGGAAGTGGGCGGTGCCACGCCCCCTTTTAAAATGTCGCTTTGCAGGCTTTTCAAATAGACAGATTGATACGAAAATTTTACCAAGTGGTACTGTTGCCCTGTAGATAGTCCCTGGCTATATTTGGTTGTGATTGGATAAAGGGGCGTGGCACCGCTGATACAACTTGAAAATCAAAAGGGCTATATCTCATGAACTATCAGAGGTATGAAGATGAGATTTGGTATATATGTTGTTGGAGCAGTATTAATTACAGCCAGCGTGGAAGTGGGGGGTGCCACGCCCCCTTTTCAAAACCGCTCTGCAGGCTTTCCCAATATACAGATTGATACGAAAATTTTACCAAGTGGTACTGATGACCTGTTGATAGTCCCTGGCTATAAATGGTTGTGATTGGTTAAAGGGGCGTGGCACCGCCCATACAACTTGACAATCAAAAGGGCTATATCTCATGAACTATCAGAGGTATGAAGATGTAATTTGTTACATATGTTATTGTTGCAGTATGAATCACAGTAAGGGTGGAAGTGGGCTGTTTCACACCCCTTTTAAAATAAGTAGTTATAACTGTCAAAATTAAACAGTATATTGCAGTTCGCCTAGAGATATGAATAGTAAGGTGGGCCATTTTTTTATTTGCAAAAATCGTAACCAAAATCGGAATCTACGATGAATTGTTAGAAAATTTCACCAATAAATTTTGTGTCTAAAATCAATTCCTAGCTTGCGCTAATAAGTAGAAAGATTTCAGATAGAAATTTTTTTGTTTTTAAATGAGCACAAACTGAAAACTCCTGCGTAAAACTGACTTCCAAACAAACTTAATGAAGTATTACAGAAGTAAATCTATGTATTGGTTAAAAAGTAATGGCCTCTGAGTGTTGGCATACAGAAAACAATGTCAAAAATATACCATTCTCTTCGCCTTGGTCTCCAAGCATCGGAATAGTAGGTAAAAATTACAGCCGGGGCCCATAAGTCTGAAGGTTTCAATAGTTGGTCATTGTTAAAAAAATATGTCTACCTGAAATCTTCATGCTTCTCAGCGCGAACTAGGTATTGATGATCGTGGATTCCGATCGAAAATATTGATCCGCCCTAATGAACAGGCTATATGGAAGGTTTAAGAGGTGTTTATGGCTAAAGGCATGAAGCTTCAAACGAAATTTTCATTTGCGGTCAATAGGAGGAGAAGGCATAACAAAAGTGATTTTTACGCCCAAAGACATAGTTAGTATACAGACGGTTCCCGCTACTACAGATAAATATAAAAATTAAATTTTGATCTTTAGAGGAATTTCTGTTTTCGATTTGTGAAAGAAGTGTATTTTCTCCCTACATACAGACAAAACTTAATCTACATGACGAAACTGTTGATACGACTTTGATGATGAACTTTTTACTATCGTCATAGAGCCTATCATATTTAGAATTTAAAACAATAAAAGTTAATTACCCAGCAAAATATTTTGTTGCAAAGAAACAATTACAGAATAGCTTTTACTGATAAGTAACAAGTTCCACTTTCGGTTGCACAATATATTATTTTTGTTTGAAATTGTCCCAAAACCAACATGTTCTCCTGGAACCTGTTATGAAATGAATTGCTACATAACTGAATTACATATGCTATATTTTGAAATTTAATTGGTTTTCTATTGGGTGCTAGTTGGAAATTTATTTTAACTCAGATTTTTGAGTTTTTCTTTATAAATACCCTCTAAAAAAACATTATTTCGAATACGAATATTCATTTTCTCTTCTATGGAATCTGTGGTGCAACATGTTGTACATAATCGGTTATATGGAACCGGAAACAGAATAGAAAGTTGATTCAAAAAGAAACGATTCTAGTATCAATACCATTCGCAACAAGTTCTGAAAAATTTTCCTGGGTAATTAACTTCCATGTTAAGGAGTTACTAGAAATTAGTTACATAAATTAATAAACTCAACATATTATTGTCGAGCTTAAGTACCGTTTTAAAGTACTTTGTAGACCTAAATGTGAAATATATTACAAGTTAACATGCAATTGCGAAGCATTGCCGGGCCCACTAGTATAATATATATTTCTGGGGGTTGTAAATTCAAATTGTCAAATCAAATTGTCTTTGGACAAACAACAAAATAGGGGTGTGAACCCATGGGGTCACTACATATTGCTCAAGAGAGAAGGATGAGAGTTGGTTAGGGGACCATAAGATTACGTCATCCATCGATCATCAGTAATAAATAGGGCAAGGAGCCTATGTGTAGTGCAAATTAATCAGCAACATTGCCGTAGTGTAAGAACTCTGAATTGTTGGCAACAGAGTCAGGGGTCTATAACAAAACAGCTTCAAACTGATTGTGGCGAACACGCCTAAAAGCGTAAGAACCTGTATTGTAATTAGGAAATGACTTAACATAACTCATTCACCAAATTATACTACCAGTGAAATGACGATGCAAATTCTTACAATGTGCAGTGGGGCAGCAAGAATAGGAACAAGAGATGTGAGTCAGTTTGGATTTTTTTTACTAAGTATGGACTTTTATTGTCAGGGATTTGAGTTTTCATGGGGAATTTTTCTTCTCAGACCATAGGTCCATCTACTTTACAGTTGGTGTGGGAGGGGTATACCAAAAGGCATATAGAAATACGCGGAAAACTAATTGGGCGGAGTTCTGGGCCCAAATTGATGCTGCAGTGAAATCTTTGAACTCTCTAGGGGAGAGCTCTTACTAGTCACGCCGATTGACTCGACACTTATACTGCTAAGTTGCTGTCAACAACATTCGAGGGGAGCCGACAATAAAAGAACAATTTTTTTTTAAACATGACTGGAGCCAGGTTTGAACCTGCTACCGCCCGCATGGAAGTCGCGTGTTCTAACCACTATGCCACGGCCTTTAGATTACTTTTTGTGGGTCTAATAAACCAGCAACGATTGATAATTTAGAAGCCAATATTTGTCGCACTTTTAAAGAATTTCTTATATCTTACAATTACCATAACTTCCGTACTAGCAATCAATTAGGTAAGTGTTTAGCCTCTACGTCTTATGTTTCAATTCAATTACTCTGGTATTATCTATTAATTAGCAGCATTCGTGTTTCAATGTCAGACAATTTTACAACATCATAACATGCACCATTTACAAATATTACTCTTACCTCCCATAGCATAGTAGGTTCCCCCAGGCGTATGATGAATTAAAACCCACTGAGTTTTTAACCAGGCGAATAAATGCTTGTGGTATATTTAGCATCAATCCAGCGACGCTATCGATATAAAATGAATTGAATTCAAGTGAATGTCATGTCTCAATATACATATACCTTCGTCAAGTCAATGGAATTTCCCACGATATTTTTGCCTCTAGTGAGAAATCGCTATACAAACCTCCATTCCACTCACCATTAACCTATATGATCACATGTAATGTATGTAATTAGTGACTGTTATGAGTAGTAAATCAAATAAATGTTCAGCCATGTGTATAAATGTTTATGATTTATTTTATATTAATCAAACGTGACCATAAACCAAAGAGCCTACAAATTTAAATACATATGTATTCTATAAAATTCACTCAACGCAAAATTTACATAAATAATTTGCAACCGACAAAGGTAATGGCAATCCCTATTTATAATGTCTGACAATACGTTTATGGCTTAAACATGAATGCCGCCCCAGCAACCCAGATAAGGAGGAAGAAGCAAAGTCTTGGAAAGGCAGAGCGGGAGGGACACACAAAGTGAGGTAGCAACGAACAGCTAAACGACAACAATTTATGGGGGCAAAAAAGTTGTGAATGAAATATGTTACCTTTTTACGTGCCATTGATTATCAGCAGCATCAACGTCATGATGTTGCAAATGGAACTCAAGGCGTACAAAGAAACTACAGCAATAGTAGCAGCAGCAGCAGCACTACCAAAGGAACACCAGCCAGCATTGACAGTATTTGCCTCAACATAAAGCTACAAATATGACTACTTTATTTAAATAGCTCCTTGTTGGCTATGTAGCTAGAGGAATTTTAGTAAACGTTCGAGCTCGGCAGATACTGTCAACATGTTGTCATTGTTGGTAAAACGTATTTGTACATGATGCACGTGTCATACTGCCAGCCTGCCAACCAGCGCATCGGCCCAACAGATGACGGCACTGGTATTAAATGTGGGCTTAAAAACTTGTTAAGAATACATTTGCCCAACAAAACCCACATTTATGAACTCATTTCGACCTATTCACATATTCACAAGGAGTTTATGAAATAAAGTACACAAGCGCTACAATGAAGTCGGTGAACGTGTTTAAAAGATACTGGTCGAGACCAATGCAACAAAAAAATATTTTAATGTGTTTAACACATTTTTTCGCAGGCTTGAAAAATACTTATTTATATTAAGTTAGTTAATGAGGAAAACAGTTCTCAAAGCGAGGGAGGAATGACTAAAGATGCTAATTTTATATTTGCGGAAGATATTCACACAAGAATTGTTAACGGAGAAGAAAGTAACATTAGGTGGTTTCCAAGGGTATTCCAGTTGCGCAATGTGCAACGAAGTTCAGCATTGACATACTTCCCTCGACCGGCTGTTTAGTCCCTCCTACGGGACGTAATGGCGAGAAGGCAGTTTTTAACCTGAAGCAAACATATTTTGACTTAATATAAAATTTTATTCACGTTAAACTCACATACAATTGAAAAATAACCGCTTAAGAAATAATATGAATAGAATTATAAACCTATTTGTTATTAGACACTCCCTCCTTAAGAATGTTCCTCCTCATTTCCGTGTCTATATGGTAGAAAAAAATGATCAGATCTGGAAAAAGCGTTAAATTATTATTTAATTTTTTCATTTTGCCATAGTCCTGTGTCTGATGGCTGTGATGATGGTGAATAAGATTATCAGTCCGTAAAGGAATACCTCAATTCCAGCAAAGTCTACAAAGAATAGTCAGATATGAATATAACTGTACATTACAAAAAAGAGAATTAAAGAGTTATTTATCTTTGAATCATCTCGTCCTGTGGAGGCTACTACCGCTTGTGCAGCTGCTGTTTGTGATGTTTAAAATACTAATTTTTGTGTTTGCCTTTGCTTCTGAAGATGATGTTGCTGAAACATACGTTGCTGAAGCAGCATTTAATGTTGCTGCAGTGTGGCAGCTTTTAGACTACTGACACCTTCCTGTTTACGTGCAGTATTCGCAATGTATTCGTCGAACTATGAATGTGTGACAAGTTTTTCACATGAACATCGTTTTTCGGGGCCCTTACCAAAACATTTCAAATAATATAAAATATGCAAGTTTGTTAGAAGTTAATGTAAATAACAATATAAGATATTTCAAATATACAAAAATTTTAAAAATATTAAATATATAAAAAATTTTAAAACTCTTAAAAATATTAAAAATATAGAAAATTTTTAAAATAATTAATATGTTTTCATCGTTCGGTTCAACATCATAAACATATTCATTATTTACATAGATCAACTATTAAAAACAAGAGAATTAATAATTAATATATTAAAAACTAATTATTGCGTAATAAAAATATTCGTAGCAAACCAAAACTCCTACCTAACAAAATTGTAATTATATGGAAAGTATCTTTCTGCAAGCTTTCCTCCCCAACGCTATTAAGACACAATTAAAATTATATTTTTACTTATCGTTGCCTGGTAATTGCTAGTAATCTCACCTTTAGAAATTCATTGTCACTATATTTGGCTATGACTTTGCTGGCATTTTCTCAAGTATCGCCAGGTTGGGTGGCGTAGGTAATGTGATGTCCTGCAATACATCACATTTCAATGAAAATCTTATAAATTAAAGTTATCAAATGTGTGCACGCACTCACTCCCCCACACTTACCTTAAAATATTCATTGTCTACCAAAATCTGCCTACGCTTTGATAGGAGATCACCCAATGTTTCCTATACAATTGATCCACATCACTGCATCTAGGCCACATAGCCTTACCACACACCTTTTCGGCAAACAGGCAAACAATGGCTCACACATCTACCGGTTAGTTATATTGAGTATAACCTACTAGTAATTAGAGAGCACGATATCAACGAGTTGTTACATAGTCTGTGTAACTCACACCAGGACCTGTTTTTGTTCTTAGAGTAACAGGATAACAACATGATTGCAAAGAAAGCACAACGATTCAAATGTGTTGATTTCAATCGGTGTAATGTAGAGCAAGGAGCATTGACAATTAAAAAAAAAGTACCAAATTAACATTGGTGTGATTATTATGTGTGTTTGTGTGTAGATGTTGTACTGTCTAAACATCCAGGCAAAACCAAAATCACACAGCTTCACTTGTTCATATGCCGTCAACAGAATATTCCTGGGCTTTATGTCACGATGCAGGCAACCTTGCTTGTGGCAATATGTCACTCCTTGCATTGTCTGATTCACGATTTGTTTAGTCAAATGTTCGGGACAGTCACTACAGATGCCGCTCAAGCTTATGCAGCACAGTCAATTCAATGGAATTCAAACACCGAACGCAAACGGCGTTTGTGGCGAAATACTTCAAGCAACTAAACCAAATTTGGATATTTCAGATTCTAAGTGACAAAACAATGCAGGGAAGACGAACAGAGCGGCAATATAGCAGTGCGACCATATATGTGGTAAATGAAGAATGAATATCAAAGTAAGTGAGTGATGCGACGAATTTCATTGAACGAATTTTAATGAGAGAAAGAAGTTATGATTATATGATTTTGAAAAAAATAATAAAGTTTGGTATTGACTATCCAAACAAATATATACAGCGCTCATAAGTAAAAAAATCGATTCTGCACAAAACGCGTTAAAAGTTTTCAATATACTCCCACCTTGCAAAGAACAGAAAAAAATCATATATAAAATTTCAAAACTGTTTTGTATCAAAAGAGATAAAGTTAGGAATTCAGATAGTTAACAACAGTTAACATTTAATTCAATACCAAACCTAAAAAATGTCTCTCAAACCTTCAATCGATACCGAAATCAAATAGCAACCGACCAGAGCGACCGAATTGATTGACAACTTTCTCTCGCTCACAATGCAATAAAAGGGTTCTCGATATTTTCAGTTTTCTGTTTTTTGATTTGTGTTCTAGCAAGTCCTGCGAGTGGACGTAGTAAACGACAGCACAAATAAAAAAATGTTAACAAACTACAAATTCTGTTTTTATTTGATAACCACAAGCCATGAAATGTCATTTGATTACTGTCGATTTCCAATCCTTAGAAACGTTCAGAAAATAACACTAAAAGAAAAATCCAGAATCGCGATGATATGAAAACAGCAAAACGTGAAACAAAAAAGCATCAAGAATATTCGAGGATATATGGAGGGCAAAATATTGTCAAAGCTTTCAAAAGTTACCACAACAAAAACGTTACACATCCGGGCATGCGTTTACACAAACATATGCAACAGAAAAGCAGGCGGGCTATGAGAAAGAAACTTTAAAGGGTGACATGCTGACACTTTTGGATGCTCTGCAGTGGCAGAAGGAAATAATGTGATTGGGTCCGACAGTGTTATATTAGTTAGAACATACAAGTATCAAGCAAGTACATTGCACTTGTCGCAATGCAAGATCGGTCAATAAAAATCAGTGCGATTGAGTCATTGTACGGAGCACAACGTGCTTTCGCGTACAAAATTTTACTCTCATTACAAAACACGTCATAAAAATTATGTCCCACTGCTTCAATTGATAAGAAATATAAAAATTTCAGTCGGGTAAACCGACTTATACACCCTCACCCATAGTAAAAATATAAAATTTGCAAGTATGGCTTTTTAAAATACAGATCGCGTTGGGTATGATATTATTACTCCATTTCTAAAGTGGGGGAATGGAATATAAGTATGGGAGGTTCCTGAAAGGGCAATTCCGTAATTTGTTTTGGAAAAATATTAACCCATGAACATTTACAAAACAATTGATTATGTCTTTCGAAAGTTATTGTGTGTACCAACCGGACAGACATACAGACGGATATGGATCAAACAACTTAAAATGTCATCAATCGAATTTTGTTCGAAGAAACCTAGGGTCGAAAGTGGGTCTATGTGTTACACTTTGGGTCGTATCAAATGATATATACCCTCCTACTCGTACGATGAGGGTCTAATAAGTGAGAAGTCTGAAGGGCAGGTTCGACAATAAATCAATCACGATCCGGTAGACCAAAAACATCAAGGGATCGCGAAAAGTTAGAGCGTGTAATAGTGTCTGTTCAATGCTTTAAATTATTAGATTCACATTATTAAGTTTTAACAAGACTTACAATATAAAGTTTCTGCAGGCAACAATGGCGGGTTTGCCGATGAAAGAAATGGGTTTGCCTGGATTTCCAGGACAGTGGCATAATCTAACCATCATGCCACGGCCAGCACCATAACCATAAACCAAATCAGAAAAATATCATTTTTACGAAGAACTATCCTGACAATTTTCTGTGGAAACAGCAACAATCAAGTAATAAGTTTCTTCACATTACATCTGTGATCGAATGTAGAGTATTAACACATCATAAATGTTTACAAACCCAACAGAATTTGGATAACAAATGTTGACCAGTTATTAAAATCTAAAAGACACAACAATATGAAATAAAATTGGACATGAATAACTGCTAGCCAAAGGCAGGGGAGAAGAAGTTCTCTAATCACCCAACTAAGTATGGGTATTAAATGTAATCAAATCGACCAGTTTGTAAAAAAGGCAAATTCAATGGATAAATGAGAAAGCAACAACAACAACAAAAAACAAACAAAACGGAAAAAACGAACGAATAGGCCAACAAAGGACAAAGAATAGGCTCAAAGGGATTTGAGTTATAATTATGAGAAAACTTATAAAAGAATTATGAGTATATAAGGGATAAAGTATATTTCATATGTGTTGTGGTTGTTGTTATTATTGTGGATATAATACATGACCACTAAATATGTAATTAAGGCTTATCAAAGGATACTAATCCCTATGCGGCCAATACATTTGTATATTTTATGAGGAGAGGGGGAAAAGCTTATTACAACTGATATCAATCATATGACAAAAAAAATAAACTGTTATAAGCGAATTAAAAAAGAGGCAGGAGTAATAAGCAATTTTAACGCTAGAGCATTTGTAATCTGATATCTTAAGCTGTTGTAATTAAAGTAGATACACACATATTGAATATTATGATATCTGAGTATTTGGTTTGCAATGAAATTAAGCTTATATAAAAGTTTGTATATGAAAGTGCAAGGGTGATTAACAGAATTTTTACTTTTCAAACGATGGTTAAAAACTAGTGAAATGAGAATCTGCTTATTTATTATAAAAGGATACAAAAGCTAAGAAACTGTTTATTTATTATGAAATTATTAAAATAGGTACGTAATCTTTATAAAAACTACATCATCTACTATATTTACACAGTACAACACATGATTTTGGGACTCAATTCTGAGAACTGCACTTGAAAGTAGCCCCAAAAAGAAGAAGTTCTGCATCATTCGTGTTGTAGTGTTACATGCTATAATAATGTATTATCGATTTGAAGTTAGTAAGTTAGTAAGGGGAATTTGTCGCGTTTTGGGCTCTTTTGTTTGACATAACATTCATACTATATGGTGGCGTATGATTATCAAAAGTAATATTCCACGAAAATCATACGCCATTGAGTACAACCGTTTTATTGTAACTACTACAAAATAAGCCCAGTTCAAAATCATTTGATGAATGGAAAATAGAAACTGTTGCTTATGTAGGGAAACGTTATATGAAGAAATTAAAGAATTTGTAGTTCTTAGTTTATTTTTTTAAATTGTTTCAGCTAAATCGGGCTTTTTGGGCCTTCTTTCACGTGAAGTTCTCAGAATTGAACCCTAAATCAATGATCTAAAAATGTTATACTGTGTTATGATCCTAGGTTATTTTGATATTGCTGTAACCTGGATCTAAGAACATCTCAATGACGGCTTGATAGGTGTTTTATTAAACGTTCTGTGTTTCCTCACGGATACGTTCCCTCAATCACACAAGAGACACTTACATTATTTGAATATTTGATATGCATGTTTTACATTTATATTGGTGTATATACAAATGAGTGATTTCATTATTTCTAAATTTAATTTGTATTTATTTTGATTTAACTCTCCCTTCCCCTGTGATTTTCTTAAATTTCTCTGTTAATTGTTGAATAATTCTTGCTATACCCAGATGTCTTTATTATTCAAATCCAAAGTATTC
>OZ035881.1:25362406-25417936 GCA_964034835.1 Muscina levida
TTTTACTGAGGGTAAGGGTGTATAACATATAAGTCGGCTTTTCCGACTGAAATTTTGTTACATTTCAAGTCACATTTCAATTCTTATATTAAATTCACTATTTTGTATGAAATATTGTCAAAAAACAAACAACTTATTTAGCTTTAGAAGATAGTTGACAAATAACTTATTATGATTTTGGCAAATCTACAAAAAGACATAGTACTGTCAGTATCTTTCTGCTAAGATGTTTTATATTCAGTGGGACAAAAAACTGTCATTAGAAATGGTGGATTTAAAAAGGAGTAGATATTTGTACTTTTTTGGCTGCTGTTCCAATGCCATGCTACGATAATTTAAAAATTCTTTTAATTTCAAATATTTTACAAAATATCTATCATGTAACTCAAACCTATCGCAAAACCCTAGCTGTCATCATCTACATCATTTGCATGAATGTGATTCCCATAATCGTATTAATTCCATCTCATAATAACATCATTTGGTTACTTTTGAGACTGTTCTGTGCTGTATGAATAGAACATCAAATTTATCACTTTAATTGGATGCAACATTTGGTTATTTCCCTTCGGTTCTTTTAGCATAATGTTGGTCATTTCCTCTTAGTTAGCTATTTTATATTTCAATTAAAAACACAGTGATACAAATGTGAAGAAAAAAAATATACAGGGGTTCTCATGTAGCATTTCTGTTAGACTGGAGTCCATAGAGTAAAGTGATACTTTTAGTTTTTCTCGGTAATGTTTTTATAGCAAATTAAGTGAAATGGCGATATTCCTAAAATTACAAGTTCCAAAATTCATAAGTCTTCTCTTAGTAAACAGATTTCCAAAACCTTACATCTGTTGTCAAGCTATGACTTTCACCTTTTATTAAAAAAAAGAATTTTGAAAATCGGTTAAAAAATAGTTAAACGGCGGCTGTTTAAGCAAAACAACTCCGAAAAAAAATTGCGAATTTTCATTTTCCCAACGCTCTCAGTTGATCATGAAGCAGCGCAATGTTTATTTTTTATTTTTTTATTATGCTATATTAAAGTAGCTTTCTTAATTAGGTAAGTTTATAAGAATCGGTGGAAAAATGTATGAGTTATGCTAATTTTTGTAATATATTTTTCGACATTCTTTGGAATATGCAGTACGAATTACTTGTTGTGATACGTATACGTAACGCTCGTATATTTTTTTGGACAAAAACAGTACATTTCACTGAAATTTATTAAAAAAACAGTACATCGATTTGGAAAAACAGTACTTTTCGCAATACATATTTACATAGCATATATATTTTATTCAATATGTAAAAAATATTAACAATCATTTCCAGAATCAACTTTTGTGGTTGTTTTGTATTTGTCGGCAATGCAGGCTTCGTTTTGAGGTAATTGTAGAAATCAACGCATTTGTACTTCATATTACATTTGACGGTCAGAATCGCCTTCAATGTCATTACATTTCATTACATAATTTTGTCGCTCGTTTTTAATATATCTAAATTGGGTGTGCAAATATACCGCATTTTCATTGGCATTGTACAAATTGTATTCGTTTAGCTTGTTCATAACGACTTCGACTTTACTCCATTAGTATAAAAGCATTCAAATCAAAGCTGGCAAAATTATCGATCAGTTCGTAAAGCAGCCATCTCAATCGAATTGTATCCATTGTCAATAAGTTTTTGCTTTTCTGCTGCTACAGCTAGGGATATAAAATCATCCTCTTGATGCATATTTAGTGTTTCTTCGAACTTATTTTTGAAGTAAACAATATTATTGCATGAATTCGCTATTCGCCGTTTATATTTCTATTATATATCGAAAAACAGTACTTTGAGGGAGAAAAGCAGTACGCAGTTTTTGATGTCGAAAAACAGTACTGTACTGCGAAAAACAGTACAGATACGAGCCTTACGTATACGTCATACGTATTTGTACAAAGTGACACACACACTCGAAGGAAAAACCACAAAATGACGCGAACATGTAATTACAAAATGTAGCATAACTCATTCATTTTTCAACCGTTTCTTACAAACTTACCTATTTTAGAAAGCTACTTTAATATAGCATAATAAAAAAATAAAAAATAAACATTGCGCTGCTTCATGATCAACTGAGAGCGTTGGGAAAATGAAAATTCGCAATTTTTTTTCGGAGTTGTTTTGCTTAAACAGCTGCCGTTTAACTATTTTTTAACCGATTTTCAAAATTCTTTTTTTTAATAAAAGGTGAAAGTCATAGCTTGACAACAGATGTAAGGTTTTATAAATCTGTTTACAAAGAGAAGACGTATGAATTTTGGAACTTGTAATTTTAGGAATATCGCCATTTCACTTAATTTGCTATAAAAACATTACTTAACGAAGTGACCGAGAAAAACTAAAAGTATCACTTTACTCTATGGACTCCAGTCTAACAGAAATGCTACATGAGAACCCCTGTATATTTTGTGTGTAGCATAGTGAAATCAACATGATTTGAATGACCATGAGGGAATAAATGTGTTTTATAACACATTTATTATAAATGTTTTAAATAAACTTTATTATCACATATGATGCCATGTGAGACGCTTGTGCGGTCCTAAGATAAGGAGAGAACTGTTGTTGTTTGTTGAACTGTTTTTGTTTGTTGAGTGGGGAAATTAAATTTGTTGACAGTGCTGCGAAATAGAAGTGTTGTAGGGTATCATTGTAATCTGTTATCATAAACAGGGAACGAAAACAGCGACAGTAGGGAGGAGGAAAGCCATTACCTATTCTGTATATATTCTTTCATGAAGGTGTTTGGTTGACTTATTTTTATTTTTTTTGTAGAATTTGGTGTGAAGAACTGGATAAAAATCGCCTAAGATCGAAGCGCATATAATATTTTTCAACGACTGGTATATAATTTCTTACAAATAAGAGTCAGCCAAGTTAGTAAGTAAGTTGTAGGGGAGATTGATGTCATCTCTTGTAATATTTCCTTTGAAGAGTTCGATGATGTTGAGTTGACTAGTCCATATTTTATATGATTTCTGTTTATAATATTGCAATAAAGTCAAATTGCCTGGAAGATATTTTTCAGCTTTTTATAAATTTCTGATGTAACCATAGTGGATTTTATTATCAGATACCAGTCATCTTGATTTTAATCAACTAGAATTCACATATTGCCGCGTTCCTCCCAGTAGTCAAATTAACCAGCCTACTGCTATTATCGGAGGTTTTATTTTAAAGACATTTATAAAAATATATAAAAAAAACTTCCGTTAGGAGATTTAGATCTCCTAGAGTAGTTTTAATGTATTGACCAGGGCAGTTGTCCTATTTTAGTCCCAGATACTGTTGATGACTCAGTATTTCCTTCTAACATATAACATATTCCTTAAAATTTCTATTATTTGTTACACTGTGCCCTACGCAATTAAATTTTATTGTTGCTGCTTCAATGGCTACCGATAATGATGTGTGGAAATGCTACTGCTTGACAGATCAACTATTTTTTTTTTTTCATTTCATTTCATTTATTTATTGTTACTTCCTGCACAAAAGACATAGTCTTATATTAAGTACAGGACATTTATGTTGCACAGATAGTTGGTTATGGTAGATATATAATCATATATTAAATAATGCAAAAAGAAAATAAACAAAATAGTAACATATAATTGAACTTAAAACTAACATTTATAACATAAAAAGAGAAGAACAAAAAACAACGAAAAAAAAACAAAATATAAAATATATAACATATGTTTTATATAAGAAGCAAAAATTTTAATATTAAAAATGACTTAAAATAAGCATAAAATATATATCTATGAATATTAATAACATATTGAAGATGTGTAAAACTTTTATAATGATGTTTATCTCCCTGCTGCCATTAAATGAAATAAAATTCTCATAGCATTTTGCCAACATCTTCTATTGCTTTACTACATACAAAATTCATATGCAAACTTTTGAGATCAAAAGCAGCAAAGAGTATTTGGATATGTAACAAATTATTCCCATATCGATAGTAAAGAACTTTCAAATGCTAAAGTTCTTTTCTCGCCTCAATACATTTTCTATACGATCTGGTTTTGGGGCCTCATGTGTGCTGATTATTTTTAGATGTAACTCTTTTCAAGCGAGGGAAATGGGAAATTTTTAGAAATTGAATATCAATTCCTAAGCAATAATGGCTTGTGGAAAGGAAAATTTGCAATAAATACATAAATATTCGAAACTGGCAGCAAACTGTTCAAGGAGAATCGAAACGAAGAAGTTTGTTTGTTATATGAAATATTTATAAGGTCTCAGAGGTATCGTAAAATTGTTAACGAAGAAGTTACATGCAAATAAACTAGTACAATACAAAAGTGCTGCGTAGATAAAGGAATTGAAGTGGAAACTTCATTCAGTGCTGTTTGACGGAGGCTATTGTAATGTAATTGAATTCCTTTACTAGTAAATTTTCTTTCTTACATCTATGTTGTAATGTATTCCAATCAAATTTAGCTGTTGCCCTTGATGGCTTTACCTTCAACGCCTTATGTTATGTGCTATAATTTCTAATTTCCTTCTTCTTAGTGTCTTCTTAATTGTACTTCCCTTCCGTTTCCGTTTCAAGACAATTTAACTTTAGTTTATTTTGCCATGTTGTAGATTTTTTTTTATTCCTACGTGGATCGTAGCACACAGCTAGAACCACCTCCTCCTATTCTTTGTCTGCAGCTACTGCGCTTGTAAAATACTATAATTTATTTTTACCTCCACACATCACAACAAAATTCTGTCTACTATTTAGTGCAATACTCAGCATGTGTTGCATCTCTGCCACATTGTGGGGTAGCTAGTACCGCAAAAGGAACAATATGTACGAAGAAAAATGTTGTGCTGACAAAATCTACTTTATAGTCAACGGAGCGTATAATTAATATTATTTAATTAAAATGTAAAAACTAACAATATTGCTTTTGTTTTGCTATGAAACTTGATTTTTTTTTGTATGCAACTAATTATGTATGAAATATTTGTTGAGTATTTAGAAATATTAGCATAGTTTTGTAAATAGTTATACATAGTAAGTTATACACACTCATACCTCTTTAAACGGCACCTCTTTTAATGACATTCCGCTATAACGGCCTTTTTCAATTCTGGAACTCATTCGCAATACGGCGCACATTACCTCGCTATACGGCTAAAAGCAAAAATCGTAAGTAGACGTAGTTTTCTTGGACATTTTTCCGCTCTTGAGTATTAATAAGTAGGTATAAAGGTATAAGTAGGTATGTATGTAAATAAAAGTAGGTATGCAATTTATTGCCTCGCTTTACGGCGTTTCTATTTACGGCCAACATTTTGGGAACGTATCTAGGCCGTATATCGAGGTACGGGTGTAATTTTATATATATTTGTACATATCTGAGCATACGGAACTGACATAAGTGCTAAGTGATTTATCTGTAATTTGGTTGGATTTTGTTCCAGTTTTTAATTAAGACTATCAAGCGGATGACCTATGTTTGAGTCGTTTACAGCCATCTACATTAGTTTGTTCGGCTCTCCACACGACAACCATATTATATGTGGCAGGCCAGCCTAATGAAGATAGAGACAGGATACCCCTCTTGAGTACCATAGAAGAATTATCATCTTTGCACATCAGCAGAATCAGCAACTTGTATAAGACCAACTGGACGGATTGGACTGTAACTACAAACTTGCAATCATCTACAGACAGTTGTTGTCATCTACCACACCACTTAAATGAACTAGTCACCCAACCTGGCACCACATACGCTGAACGCATCTGTTGAAGATATCCCACAAAATTTTTAATTTTTAATTTTTAATTTTTAATTTTTAATTTTTAATTTTTAATTTTTAATTTTTAATTTTTAATTTTTAATTTTTAATTTTTAATTTTTAATTTTTAATTTTTAATTTTTAATTTTTAATTTTTAATTTTTAATTTTTAATTTTTAATTTTTAATTATTAATTTATAATTTTTAATTTTTAATTTTTATTTCGTTGCATCCCTCTTACATTTAAATAATAGTGTCTCCTGCATTAATTTACTAATTCAGCCAGACGTATGCGTGATATTTTGTATAATGATGTACTTATCAATCATACGTTACCTGATCATAGAGTTCACTTAAAAAACTTATTAAAAACATAGCATCACGCCAAAATGAATTTCATTAAAAGTTTATGCATCGCTGGGCACATATTTCGCTTCCATTTAAGTGTTTTTAAATTAACAAATCGTTAGTGGACACCCTGTGCGCATTTGGTTATATATTTCGTGGAATGTTAAAACAAATTGGCATCAGCTGTTGTTTCGTGTGTTTTACTGGTGTCGCCAATAAATTGATTTATTTTATTTTCTGCTACCTGTTGCCTATGGCGAATTCCAATTAGTCTCAATTTATTTCAAATGGATGCCAAGTAAACAAACCAAAGGTGAGTTCGAACTTCGGTCGTTAACGTTAGAATCAATGTGGGACAGCTTGTGCACATCATGTATGCAGTTTTATTACAATGTAATGTTCATTACATGAGTTATTTTTTTCTGGTGTGATTTTGTGAATGTTTTATTGCTGGAAGAGAAGGAATTTATTGGCAATTTGTATAGTATGGGGGATGAAACGTGTGCATGTGGTGGATGTTGGTACATATTAATTTTGCATTGATGAATTTTCTACAAGAGAGGTTTTTTATTAATTCTGATTACAATGTTTAATTATAGATTTTAAAGAATTTAATAAGTTAAGCTGGGAACAAGTGACTAATTGGACGTAGCGAGCTGCTTGTGGTTCTCCAAAGAGAGTTTCTGGTTATTCCAAATATAAAGCTTTAAATCAGGAAAAATTTTGAACTTGCGATATAATTTGGTGGAAGAGAATCTATGAATTGGAAATTAAGTTTTTATAAATTCTTAAATTTTTCCCTTTGGCTTAAGTGCAGAATATGGGGCGGGGCCCAAACTACATCAAAAATATACCATTCCATTTGTGTTGGTCTCCAAACAATGGTTGGTCAAAATTAGAGCCTAGGCCATGGGGCCCAGCCGGTCAAAAAGGAAGCGCCTTGGGTTATAAGATGACGGTCTATGAGCGGGTACTTAAATTAAAGATGGTATGTTGGTTAGTATGCAGGCATCCCTTTCATAGAAGAGAGACCTAAGTGCTCTGTGGACCCTTTGTGACACCCGTTGGGCATTTTCGCCATCCCTTCAACCTAAGTTATCGTCACTTGTGGTGCATGATTGCGTTGCCAGTCGTCGATAGAATCCGTCCAGTTGATGATTTTACAAAAGTTGCTGTAAAATTTACTTAAAAACTTAATTTCCCTTTATACCCCATGAATGAGGTATGGAAAAGCTTTTTGCGTTGTTTTGAATTAACACAATTTCTATTTTAAGATTCGCAACTATCGCCACCTACTTGTTTATGGACGAATGCGAACGTCACTGTTTGAATAGCTTTTACTAGACATGCCGTTTATCTTGACACTTATATTGCGAAGTTGCTGTCAACAACATCGAGGGGACCTGCAATGAAAGCAAAATGTAGATGACTGGAGTCGGAAATCGAACCACGGATCTCCCGCATGGTAGTTGCGTGTTCTAACCACTATTCCACGACCGGAGTTGTTGATCTTTCCGATATCCAAGGATGACAATTCCTCTATACCATCTAAGAAGGTTTTCCTCAAGGTTTTCGGTCTCCTTCTGGGCAGTTGCATATAATGTGGTCGGTAGATGGTCCCCTGCTGCTATTCCCACGGCTTTTTGCTGCGAATCCCATTCTGTTCTTATGCCTGCCTATGAACCCATGTCCCTACAGGAAGGTAGTAATTTTTCTTATCTGGTTCCTCGCAAGATTTACCAGGTACGACGTACGCTTCGCGTTGTATTTAGGCCATGTCTTTTTGACCTTTACACAGGTTTCCTCATTTTTTTGTCGTTTGCAGTTATAAATGTTAAATTGTCGATAGTACTCTTACAGGTGGATATAGGGCAAAGTGCTACGTTTTCAACGTCACTTTCCTGCAGGGCTGAGCCCTGTCGGGCCTCTTCGTCCGCTCTCAATTCCGCTGTGTCCAGATTTCCACGTAACCAGAACACTGTTATTACTGGATATCTCGTTAAGAAATTTCCGGCGAGCACTGACCACTTTCGAGTTGATGTCGCAGGACTTTAACGAGTTTACCGCCGCTAGACTGTCCGTGAACAGGAAAATATCCTCCTGTGCCACACTTCTCACGTTGATCACGTCCACGGCTCGTTTAATAGCAAGTATTTTCGCTTGGAAAACGAATCCTTGATCCTTGATCAGTCCTTAATCTTATACTTAGGCCTAGATCCGCGGAGTAAATACCATAGCCGACCTTGCCATCCACTTTGGACACATCAGTAAAGATGCTTATTGGTCCATACATTGCGTTCTCGTTCGCTGTCCACTCTTTTCTGGAGGGCACGTAGTCAATTTCAAGTGAGATGATGATATGGTTCAGGATCCTCCAGTGTCCGATGGAGGGATTCCAATTTCAAATCTCGTTTAGTCGAATGGCTGATTTGAGGGCGGAACAATTGCAACTCAAACCAGGTGGTAATAGATTAAGTATTGTTTAGATCACCTTGGAGGGAGGAACGTTGAACACGATCCATTTGTCTAAATTTTCTCTTTTTGTCGAGCGCATACCTAAACAAACTATAGAGCAATATTGTAGTATTGGCTTTACTATGGCAAATGAAAAATATTTTCAAAAATTATATCTCAAGTTTTAAATTTTTCCTGATTTAAACTCTAAAAAATACCTCACTCTAAAATATTCGTGGCTCTCAGCGGGAGCTTGGAATTGATTTTAGACACAAAGTTTAATGTTAAATTGTCGATAGTACTCTTACAGGTGGATATAGGGCAAAGTGCTACGTGTTCAACGTCACTTTCCTGCAGGGCTGAGCCCTGTCGGGCCTCTTCGTCCGCTCTCAATTCCGCTGTGTCCAGATATCCACGTAACCAGAACACTGTTATTACTGGATATCTCGTTAAGAAATTTCCGGCGAGCACTGACCACTTTCGAGTTGATGTCGCAGGACTTTAACGAGTTTACCGCCGCTAGACTGTCCGTGAACAGGAAAATATCCTCCTGTGCCACACTTCTCACGTTGATCACGTCCACGGCTCGTTTAATAGCAAGTATTTTCGCTTGGAAAACGAATCCTTGATCCTTGATCAGTCCTTAATCTTATACTTAGGCCTAGATCCGCGGAGTAAATACCATAGCCGACCTTGCCATCCACTTTGGACACATCAGTAAAGATGCTTATTGGTCCATACATTGCGTTCTCGTTCGCTGTCCACTCTTTTCTGGAGGGCACGTAGTCAATTTCAAGTGAGATGATGATATGGTTCAGGATCCTCCAGTGTCCGATGGAGGGATTCCAATTTCAAATCTCGTTTAGTCGAATGGCTGATTTGAGGGCGGAACAATTGCAACTCAAACCAGGTGGTAATAGATTAAGTATTGTTTAGAACACCTTGGAGGGAGGAACGTTGAACACGATCCATTTGTCTAAATTTTCTCTTTTTGTCGAGCGCATACCTAAACAAACTATAGAGCAAAATTGTAGTATTGGCTTTACTATGGCAAATGAAAAATATTTTCAAAAATTATATCTCAAGTTTTAAATTTTTCCTGATTTAAACTCTAAAAAATACCTCACTCTAAAATATTCGTGGCTCTCAGCGGGAGCTTGGAATTGATTTTAGACACAAAGTTTGTTGGTGAAATTTTCTTAGAATTAATCGTTGATTCCAATTTTGGTGTATGATTTTTGCAAAAAGAATATAGACCCGTTCTAATGAAGATGCTTAAAGAACTGTGACCTATTTTACAGCTGCCATGCACACAGACATGAATCTGCATGTGGGTTCCTAATTGGTAGGAGACTTAGGTATCTTGTCTTACGGTTCATTACTGTAACTGACGGAATATTCGCTATCCATTTCAACAGGAAATATTTGTATATCAGTCTATATGATGAATTCTTTCCTGCCGGGGCAATTGGGACATAAAGCAGGTAGTATTTTCTGCTTGGCGTATGTTAATTTTCAAGCCTCGTATATCAGCAGCAAAACGAAAACTCTTTTACTATTAGGTGCATCCTGTTTTATGTCTTTGCTGCCTTTACTTAAAACGTAGTATCTCATTCACTTACATCATGGTCTGCCTAGAATCTTTTCGTTTAACTATCCATCAGACCACAGCTTTCCCTACGATCTCAGCTTATTGCTTTGTTAGGTTTATATAGCTGTAACGACTCAAACACAATAGACACTATTGTCAATTGATTTTAGACACAAAGTTTGTTGATGAAATTTTCTTAGAATTAATCGAAGATTCCGATTTTGGTGTATGATTTTTGCCAAAAAAATATAGACCCGTTCTAATGAAGATGCTTAAAGAACTGTGACCTATTTTACAGCTGCCATGTACACACTGGTCTTACGGTTCATTAACTGGCGGAATATTCGCTATCCACTTTAACAGGAAATATTTGTATATCGGTCTATATAATCCGACGAAATACATTGTCGAAAATAACTTCATTGAATGAACGCAGCGCTTGGAATTCTTTCCTGCCGGTGCAATTGGGACAAAAAGCAGGTAGTATTTTCTGCTTGGCGTATGTTAATTTTCAAGCCTCGTATATCAGCAGCAAAACGAAAACTCTTTTATTATTAGGTGCATCCTGTTTTATGTCTTTGCTGCCTCTACTTAAAACGTAGTATCACTTTCACTTAATTAGATCAATTATCTCCTCATGATATCGTTTTTCTAAACTTTTGCAGCCGACAGCGTGTTGCTAAGCTAGCACATGACTTATATTCTGGAAGTGAACAATATAATAAGCATTGTGTTATCATGATTATTGCAAAAAATATAACATATTTGTATTTATATCACAGACGATTATCTATCACCGCTCATACTAAAACAAACACACACTTAATTTATACGGAAAAATTTATGGCTTTCGCAATCATATACTGTCTAACACTAAAACATACATTCATCCCGAGAAACACACAAACTCTATATCTCACTTTCACACATTACCGCACACAACTATCTCAAAGCCAATGATAACAGAATATTTGGCATTTGTTATGAGTATAAAATATGGAAGCTATATTTAATAATAATCTATAAATTTTAATTTAGAACAAAAAAACGTGGGCAACATAATATTCGATCCCCAGGAGGTGGAGGAGAAAGCATAAAGTTATAGTGAATGGCTGTTGTATGAAATAAATTTTTGTTAATGATAACACAAGAGCCATATATGTGGTCAAGGTTGTTAGAGCTGTAGGGGAAAGTTTGGAATTTGGTATGGAAATAACAAATTTAAATATTTTGTTGAATGATGGCGAAAAAAATACTAAAAACTATATGCCCAGCAAAATATTTTGTTGCAAAGAAACAATTACAGAACAGCTTTTACTGATAAGTAACAAGTTCCATTTTCGGTTGCACAATATATTATTTTTGTTTGAAATTGTCCCAAAACCAACATGTTCTCATGGAACCTGTTATGAAATGAATTGCTACATAACTGAATTAGATATGCTGTTTTTTGAAATTTTATTGATTTTCAATTGGGTGCTAGTTCGAAATATATTTTAACTCAGATTTTTGAGTTTTTCTTAATAAATACCCTCTAAAAAATACTTATTTCGAATACGAATATTCATTTTCTGTTCTACGGAATCTGTGGTGCAACATGTTGTACATAATCGGTTATATAGAACCAGAAACAGAATAGAAAGTCGATTAAAAAAGAAACGATTCTAGTATCAATACCATTCGCAACAAGTTCTGAAAAATTTTCCTGGGTGTAGGCTAAAATTTAATTTATGATTTAAAAGAAATGAATGAAATTCAGTTTATTGGCTAAAATTAAAAGTGCAGTAAGCGAAAAACGAAAATAAATGCATTTCGTTATATAATTTAATTATTGGGAATTCCAACCAAAAAGTAATTTGCAGCACACTTTATTATACAAAAATGAAAGAAAGCTGTGTAATCAGATACAGACACTCACACACATAGCACAAACGCACACCTGTCTACTCTATTACCTAACAAATGCTCATGAATGTTTGCCCTGTCTTGCTGGTCTGATGGTCGGCTTAGAATCTTTTGTGTTTACCTATTCATTAGACCACAGCAACCCCAACCCCACTCTCTGTTATTTGCTTTGTTAGTTTTCTATAGCTGTAACGACTCAAATACAATAGACACGAACTATTGTCAGTTTCAATGATTTCATTAACTGCCACCAATAGTCATCAAATTTAATTTCCCCTTAAAATTCTTCATATAATTATTGTCGAACATTTTGCTTGTCATTCATCCGTTTATGAAATGATTAACTGTTAAATGAGACAATTTATTGAATGGTTGCTGTTTCGCTCAATGAATAGATAATGAAGTTGGTTATTCAGGTTATGGAGGCAATGGGTCTGATTTAAGAAGCATTTGTATTATAATTCATTAAAATGAAATTAGTTGTGTGACTTCAAGTGTACTCAATGAATTAATATAGTTCAAGGATGGAATTGTTAAGATGAAAGTTAATATATATAGTTCTTGAATTATAAAGAGGTGGCAAATATATCCTAATACTGAGGCCGAAGTATATTATTCACACGAACTTTTATATGACCATATCAATTCGTAAGTGCATTGGAATGCAAATAAAAATTTGTAATTAAATTTTTTTTATTATTATTAAACCACATTTAATGTAAAACTTTATTTTTTGCTCTGATAAATTCTACATTACAAATATTAAATAATTAATCCGAATACCACCAACACAACTTAACAACAACATCCATTTTTTGCACTTCTGAGATTTGTCCACACATTGTTATATGCATCTCCGTATACGTACGTATATTTATCCAGCATAATTTATCCATGAATGAAACATTTGTGGGAAAACTTTGATTTCTACATTTTTGATACTGTGGTAAAACTTTCAAGTTTGTTGATCCATGATTCACATCATTCATTACATTCAAAAACTTTTTCTTGCATAAGCGAAGAAAAGACTAGTTTGTTTTATATCTATGCCTGCATGTACACTGTGGTGCAAAAGTGAGCCAATGTTTTAAACAAGTTATGTTATTAAATATTTTTTATACTTTTTATTGTATTATTTTCAAACCTTTTGATAAATTTAAAATATGCATCTGTAAAATATGTAAAGCAATAACAAAAATAAAACTCACATTACTGTAAGTATATAAAAACAAAACATTTTCAAAAACAGACCATTGGCACACTTTTGCTGCAAAAATTTTCTTATCTAAATTTAAAATTTAGTTCTGCATATTTTTACTTTCTTTAAATCATCCACCCTATTAGGCGTATATTGAGAAAGTTGAGCAACATAATATACAGGAATTTTGTTTCATTCACCCAGAACCCACTCCCTCAGCTAATTTATACTTTTCGGGGCTCTTTCATTTCTGTCAGCCCGAGTTTTAGGTAAGCTCACAGATTTTTGATCGGGTTCAGATCTGGACTCTGCAGTAGTTACTCCCTGACCCCAAACACCTGAGAACTAAGCCATTCGTTGACAATTTTTACAGAATGTTTTGGGACGTTGTCATATTGGCAGACGACATTCTCTGATCTACCTGGAATTTGGCCAGGGCAATGGGGCAAATTATCTTGCAAAATGCGAAGATAGTCTTCCTTTCGCATTATTTCTTCGATCCGTATAAGTAGTCCCAAGCCATCTGGGGTTACACATCCCCAAAACATAACAGAACCGCCTCCGTGCTTAATGGTTTGTGATACATGAGCTGGATTTGGTGTTTTTGATCAATTGGCTCAATAAAAAACCTTCCCAACCGATTGGTATCTATTGATTTTGGTCTATCTTACCACACGACCACCAATTTAATCATATATTTAATTTGTATTAGTTAAAACAAATACTCACCAGGTGCCAATCTCAAACCATATAGCACGGAGGAGGTTCTATTATGATATGGAGATGTGCAACCCCAGATGGTGTGGAACCACTTATGCTAATCGAAAGAAAAATGCGAAGGGAAGACTTTCTTAGCATTTTGCAAAACAATTTGCCCCATAGCCCTGGCCAAATTCCAGATAGATCAGAGAATAACATCTGTCAATATGACAACGCTCCAAACCATTCTGTAAAAATTGTCAAGGAATGGCTTAGTTCTCAGGTGTTTGGGGTCTGGGAGTGGCCACTGGAGAGTCCAGATCTGAATCCGATCGAAAACCTGTGGGCTTACCTTAAACGCGGGCAGGCTGAAACGAAAGAGCGCCGAAAAATATTAATGAGCTACGGGAGTGGGTCTGGCTGAATGAAACTAAAATTCCTGTATATTATGTTGCTCAACTTTGTCAATATACGCCAAATAGGATGGATCATTTGAAGAAAATAAAAATATGCAGGACTAACTATTAAATTTAGATAAAACAAACCTTGGAGCAAAAGTGTGTCAATGGTCTGATTTTGAAAATGTTTTGTTTTTATATACTTACAGTAATGTAAGTTATATTTTTATTATTGCTTTACATATTTTACAGATGCATATTTTAAATTTAACAAAAGGTTTGAAAATAATATAATAAAAAGTATAAAAAATATTTAATAACGTACTTTTTTTAAAACATTGGCTCATTTATGCACCACAGTGTATATGTGTTCAATAAACTAATCAAAAGTTTAAACAATTGTTAGACTGTTTTAAGCCATATGATTTAGATTTAATTGTAATTATAAAAAGTAATAATAGCATTTTTAAATTCCAGTGGAATTGTACCGAGAAAATAGTTTTTTATTAAGCAAAACTCGCTTATCGGAGGAACTGCAAACACGTGTTGACTAATATGGACAGTGATTTATATTTGTGGTAGGCATAACCGAACGCACGCACATAACAGAAAGTGGCAGTGGTGTGAAATAGTACACAGTGAACATTTTGTTATCTACCAACAACCGTACTCACATGCTTTCCCAACAATCGTTGTATATTGTTGCTCTGTGTGTACTTGTGTCTGTTTTTGTGTTGAATGCGAAACAAACGTGTGTGCACTCAGTGGTTCAGAAACATTTTCCATCAGCCAAAAAATAAGTAATTTTGTGCAGGAGGTACCAGAATGTTCATGTCCATTTACAGTCCCATTACTTCATTTTGGAAAATATTAATACTGACAAATTTTCATAAGAATCAGTTAAGCCAGGTACAAAAGTTAATATGGGGTTAAAGGAGACACGTTCAGCTTTCTACTAGTAGTAAAATCTCTTTAACCCCTTTTGACCTTAAATAATTATATTTCTTTGAATTTTAAATTTGATGTAAATATAGTACCCGAGAAAATATTTAATAACTAGTTAAAAACGCTACAGCTGCATTGAATTCTGATCCACTGTGCGTCATAGATTTAGCAGATCTAAAGCCACGCTGATTAGGTCCAGTTAGTTTTTTCACAATTCACTTTAAACGGAGCTTGTACGCAATTGGTAACATTGTTATTCGACGACATTTCTTTCACCAGCTACCATCTCCTTTATTGTATATGGGACATATACAATGAGACATACAATTTTCTCTCCATATCTTCAGTACGTTTTCCATGTCCGTCACTAGCCGACCGACGGTGTTCTTGCTAGAGGGCAGCCCTTTCCCCGCGTTCTCGTCTTAACTCTCAGGTAGAATTATCGATAGTAAGCTCAAATGTGGTCTCCCTGCCTAGCATTAACATCGCCTAGTAAAATATTGATGTCATGGCTTGGGCTACGGTCATACATATTTTCTAGGCTCCCGTGAAACTCGTCTTTGTCCTCACCGCTTTTCTCTTCTGTCGGGGCATAGGCACAGAAAGTCTCTACTTTATGTGCTAGGTTAGGCTTATTTAAAATCAAAATATGCAATTTGTTGTTGGCGCAATAAACAAATATATGTTTTTTGTTTTCATAACTTAATTTACCTTTACTGTTTGTAACTTTTTTAATTAAGCAGTAAAATAAATACAAATTAGTTACATATTAAATGCTTATTAGCGGTTGTCAAAATTTCTATACGCAGGTGTATTAATTTTAATAAGTGACCTAACAATTTTTATTTTTTGTGAGTTTTTTTATCCATTCATTTCATATAATTGCAATTACTCACATTGCGCAAAGGTCTATTGTGATCTACTTTAACACAAAAGGATGCAAGTGTTTAGAAAAAAACAATTGCACAAGGTTTATGTGGATATTTAGATATTTGCTGTAAATCACATGTGGATGCAACTGAGTATGTCAAAATTTAAATTACGTCTCAGAGATTTGCCAAATTATATTGAATTTTTTGTTAAGGTCACTTTGGTTTACGGATTTAAGAAAAGAAATTAATGAAATGAGAACGCAGCTGTAGCTGTAATGATGTAATAATAAACAAATAAGTGGCGTTCAACATAATCCTAGTTCCAAACGAATTTGAGGAAGTCAATGTCAGTATATATCTGGTACAGCTTATGATTCATACTATGTCGATACTCCCAGGTAACGATGATAGTACCATATACTTTACAAAGTATTTTTCTCCGAATCCTCCGCTTGAGCCATACATCAAGATGGGTAGAATCAAGTACCTGGTATAGCTCGATTTTTTTCGTCAAAGAGGGTTATGTCATTAAATCTATTTCTAAAGTTGTAATAACATCGATTTGCAATTAGGAGTCTTCTTTGGAATTCAAGGCATACGTTAATTTTTTTACTAATGGCTGAGCTGAGGTAGATGAAGTCATCTACCACCTCCAAATTGTAATTGTCAACGTTCCCGCCGCCTTCTGAACAAGTAGATTCTTTGTTCATTGAATCTGGTAACATTGTTTTGTCCTCCTTCTCCTTTAGAATCATTTTAACTGATTCCTTTTGTATTCCTTTAGTATACCTGTGAAGGCTGCAGAAACATTCCAAGGTTTTTGGGCGCTGATATCTATATCATCAGCGTACGCAAGTAGCATGTGACTTTTGTTGAACATCGTAGCATTCCACATAATCAAAATGTTGAAGAGATCGCACGATAGACTGTCGCCTTGTCTTAGGTCTCGTCAGCTCATCAACTGAGCTGGAACACCAAACTCAGCTAAGGCTTCGAGTAATTTCTGCCTACTTTCCGATTACCAATAAAAGTACCGAGTTCCTATTAGATAAATCAGAGTCCTCATATAATAAATTTTTATGTAATATTATATGTAGTGCATTATCTAAAAACTATTTATGGGAGACCTGAAATTGATTTAAATATTATTTCATCTTGCACAGCCAACATTTACTTCCTCGAACTAAAACGTAACATACAACATTATACTACAAAATTTGTAACAAATATTACCGAACTGCAGACATGTCACTACACACTACACTTGTGCTCTACTTCAAATTATGCTTGATGCTTAGCTAATTATTCTCTTTTGAACTGAATTATACAACATTATTCATAACTTTTGAATTCATTTGCCAGCTAAGCTGTTCATGATTGCACTATAAATCTAGGCTGACTTGGCAATGACTTTATACGCACTACTTATGAGGCGATAAATTAGCTTTATTATGAAGTAACCAAGTGTATTCTCTTTTGTATGGCTACTGTTATAAATTTTTGGCAAAAGTATGAACATTTTCACAGCACAACTATTTCAAATGATTGTAAGTCACAGCCAACTGCAGTAAAGGAAATTGAAAAGAAAACTTAGGCTATGACTACCATTGCTGAGACTATGATTTAGTATATTAGCAAATCGTTGTACTCCCCTTGGTGTATATTAAAACATAAAGAAAGAACACACACACATTTTCAATCAATTGTAAAATTATGTTTGAAAGTTAGCATGTTGTATTTGACGGTCTCCCTTATGCTTGTGCAATCAGCATTTGAATACATCAATCTCTGGTTGTATATTTTTTGTTTGTGCCATTTTCACAGCTATTTGTAATCTTTTTTTTGTGTTCGTATTTGTATGATTTTTTTTATTTAAATCCCTTAGCAATACTTTACGGCTCTGTGTGTGGTATATTGCCGTAAAGCACTCTGTGTAACATTTAGATACAAATGTAGTCAAGCTGCGTCAGAGTTTTTTACAAACAAATGACTCCCCCGCCTAAATACAGTGACGGGAAAACCGCTTGCACGTTTTCATGTCCCTTACAAGACATGTAGTAGAATGTATGTGGATGTGTGTGTTTGCATTCAAGCAAAGTCAAACACACAGTTTATGGCCATGAATGCTTGAAAAGCACTTAAGCATTATGTGTATAGCCTACGTGGTTTGATTAGATGTGGTGACAATGACATTATACATCGTGAAGCGCAGTTTTAGTGTAACATGATTGACAACATAGGAGAATACCTCAGCTGTGTATGATGTCTGGCGTCTATGATAAACTTACACAGTACAACATTTTTCAGCTCATTGATTTGGGACTCAATTCAGAGAACTGCACGTGAAAGTGGCATAACTCGATAACCACTAGTCCGATTTAGCTGAAACAAATTTAAAAAAATTAAAAATTACAATTCCTTTAATCTGTTCATATAACGTTTCCCTACATAAGCAACAGTTTCACTTTTCCATTCATCTAATGATTTTGTACTCGGTTTATTTTGCAGCAGTTACAATAAAACTGTTGTACTGCGTGGCGTATGATTTACGTGGAATATGACTTATGATCATCATACGCCTCCACATAGTATTTATGTTAGGTCAAACAAAAAAGCCTAAAACTTACTAACTTCAAATCGATATTAAATAAGAATTGATTCCCAAAATCATGTGTTGTTCTGTTTTATTAGAAGTGTGAAATTTATAATTGACATCAAATAAGGGGGGCTTTGGCAGCGCACAGTGGTGGGACTGCAGTCGAAAAGTAGTAATAATTTTGTAGATCTAAAATTATTATTTCTGTGAGTTTACCGGTAGGACTGCAGGCAAACGTACAAATTACAAATGGTAATTATGAGCACCAAACGTACAAATTACAAATGGTAATTATGAGCAACAAAAAAATAACAATAAAATTAATGTCTGATTTATTGAATAAAATACAATTTTAAGCGCGTTTATATGTAAATGAATTGCATATGCGAATAAGTGCAACAGTTATTGTAAATGTGTTAACTTTAATTCAATGACTGTGCTTTATAGCTTTACAACAACATATCTGTAACAATATGGTTCTTATTCAAAGATCTCTGTGGTAAAAATTCAAAAGTCACTATTGTACCTGCACCCCAGGCAAATTTATTTCTGTCAATCTGGCTCAAATAAATTTATTCTGTTTCTTGGGTAAATTAACTTAAGCTAATATTACCACAGTTTACCTTAAACTTAATAAAAGCTGCAGAAACTATATTGGAATACTAGTGGACCCGGCAATGCTTCGCTATTGCTTAATTGTCGAATACCTATAATATGTTTGGCATGCCTACTTAAAGGGCTGAGCTTAAGCGTCGTTCTTGTACGCTATGTAAACTATTCGTTATCCCAAGTTACTCCTTAACATGATCAAACTAACAACGTCCCCCTAACCGATATTAAAACATACGTCAGCAAATTCCTTATATAGCCCTAAAAACATGTATATATTCATGGCTCATTTATCGTACTGACATCATTGTCAGTATTTCCCTTTAAATTTTTTCGACAAACTTTTTCTGACGACTTATTGCCAAAATTGTTGACAAAATAAATTGACGCAGTGTAAATAATCCATAAAATTGACTGACACAATTCTTCAATTCTTGCTCTTTGCTTCAATAACAGTACTTTTTGACAGAAATTAAAGTACTTTTTGATATAGTAAACATCATTTTTGACACAATTAAAAAACCTTTTGGTGCAATAATAGTAAGTATTAGTAAATTTAAAGTATTTTTTGGTACAATTAAGGTACTCTGTGATACAATTAATTGTTCTTTTTGTATAATAAAATAAAATAAAAGTATCTTTCAAACAATAAAATTTACTTTTTGGTACCCATAAAGTACTCTTTGATACCTTAAATCGTTTTTTTAACAATAATTGTACTTTTTTGTACAATAAAAACACTTTTTGGTACACTAAATTGTATTTTTTGGTACAATAAATGTACTTTTGGTACATTAATCAAATTTTTATTATCTGTATATCAAATATTATCGCTCTAGGGCTAAAACAGTTTTGCACGCCCACTCCGCCCACTGATCCAAAAAGCTAATTTCGTTTGTTTATTTATATGCGTGCAGTCGAATACTACCTGTATATTTCATTTTATGTATCTAGGACTTAAATACAGTTTTGCCACGTCCACTCCTCCTACTGACCCAAAATTCAAAATTTGTTTGCATATTTATATTCGTGATGTCGAATGCTATCTGTTTATTAAATTTTATTTCTCGAGGACTAAAATACTGTTTGGCCACGCCCCCTTCGCCCACTCGCTCACTGATCGAATATTTAAATTCCGTCGGTATATTCATATTCGTATTGTTGAGTACTATTTGTATACCGAATTTTATTTCTGTGGAGATAAAATTCCGTTTGGTCACGCCCTCTCCGCCAACTGATACAAAATATAAATTTCGTCAGCATATTCACATTCGTGTAGCCGAGTACTATCTATGTACCTAATTTGATTTCTCTAGGGCTAAAAAACAGTTTTTCCACATCACCTCCGCCCATTGACCCAAAATTAAAATTCTGTCTGGATATTCATATTCATGTTGCCGAGCACTATCTGTGTATCAAATTTTATCTCTCTAGCTCTAAAAATATGTTTTGCCACGCCCACTCCGCCCATTGGGTCCAAAATTTAAATTTCGTCTGCATATTCATATTCGTGTTGTCGAGTACTGGGTATCAAATTTTATCTCTCTAGCTCTTAAAAAAATTTTGCCACGCCCACTTCGCCCATTTGCCCAAAATTAAAATTTAGTCAGCAAATTCAAATACGTGTTGTCGAGTACTATCTGGGTATCAAATTTTATATATCTAGCTTTAAAAAATGTTTTGCCACGCCCACTCCGCCCATTGGGTCCAAAATTTAAATTTCGTCTGCATATTCATATTCGTGTTGTCGAGTACTATCTGGGTATCAGATTGTATCTATCTAGCTCTAAAAAAAGTTTTGCCACGCCCACTCCGCCAACTGGTCCAAAATAACAATTTCGTCAGCATATTCATATTCGTGTTGTCGAGTACTATCTGGCTATCAAATTTTATATATCTAGCTCTAAAAAATGTTTTGCCACGCCCACTCCGCCCATTGGGTCCAAAATTTAAATTTCGTCTGCATATTCATATTCGTGTTACCGAGTACTATCTGGGTATCAAATTTTATCTCTCTAGCTCTAAAAAAAAAGTTTTGCCACGCCCACTCCGCCCATAGGGTAAAAAATTACAAAATATTTAGCCTATAGTAATTTCCATATAGTACACTAACTGTCTTCCAAATTTCATTGAAATCGGTTCAGCCGTTTAGGCGTGATTGAGCAACAAACATACAAACAAACAAACAAACAAACAGACAGACATTCACATTTATAATATTAATAGGATACAATTAAAAACAAATGTTGACATAAATTGTATGGCCAAAGATTGTATGTTAGGGTGGACATAATTTCCAAAACGATTTGCACTATATATTTTCATGCACTTATACACATTGGCGAGAGTGGCATGAGGACAAGGCACTTTACTTGGTAAATTTCATAATAAGTGGGTATTTTGAAATAGGTCGGTGAACATAAGTCTATTGGGCCACACATTTTTTCTAAGAAAAATGTAAAACATGGATTTGGCTTGTTTCCTACCACAGTTATGCATCAGGAATATTGGTTCTTGTTAACTTTCTTGAACTTTCCTTTAAACCATATATATGATAATTTGTAACGAAAATAACTGCCACTTTATTGCGTATACAAGTTTTAAAGAGGGCCTGTAATTGCATTTGCCTTTCTATTCCTCCATATTTCTTTCTGTTCGTATGCTACACTTTGGTACTACTTGTGTTTGGGTACAATTTTGTTGTGTGTTGTTTGCAAGTGGTGCTGAGAGGAAACGGAGATTCATTTCGCTTTGCATTGCTAAATACATATTTTCCTCCTTGAAATATAAAACAAATAGAAACATTAAAACGCATTCCCAACTTGCGCAAAGACTATCATCAAAGCGTCCATGCGAGGAGTGTAAAATAATATTTACAAAACTGCAGAAGAAGATTTTAATTAATTCTTTTACAAGACTAATAGAGATATGAGAAAATTAAAGATTGCAGATAAAAATGTTCTAAATATTTTTTTTGTCGTAAAGCAGGATAATTGTGTGAAATATGTAAAAATTTTAAGATTTAATATGGTAAATGCATAAAGCAGTTTATGACGAATAAAATGTAAAAAGGATTCAAAGGATTCTTTGGATTCATTGGGTAAAAACTTATACAATACAACTTATTACCATAATATAAGACATAATGCATTGCAGGTTCTCATATTATTTTCAAAAATCTTTTGTATGCATACTGTTTCCTTACTTTGGGTAAACTCGTTACCCCTTTAAGTGTTCTTTAACATTTAATTATTATTTTCATAAAATAACAAAACTGTTTTTCACATATTGCTCCCTTCTTTCTTGTCTTTAATTGAAAATACAAATTGTTAACTTATCATTTAAAATGTCAAACATTTTAAGCAAACTCTGTACAAATTTCTGATTGACAAAGTGAAGCACAAAAAAATTTTAATTAATATTTTTCGCACTTGCTTGGACAGCGACAACGGTATGAGTATGACCAACAAAGTCAAATTTTTGTCACATTTCGGTGCAATGCAATACACCAACAAAGTACAAGTGATAGTGAGAGACAGAAAGAGGGAAGAAGTGCCTTCATATGTGTCAGCCCTTAAAATTTTTCGATTTCCATAACCAAATTGTTTTATATTAAAAACAAGGAACAAGCCTCTGTGCTACATGACTGATGTTAGTGGTTCGTAACAACAACGGCCGGCCACTGGCAGTTGCAGTCATATTTTCACTGTAAAAAAAATATTCAGTTGAAGTTTATAAATAAAAAAACTTTATTCTATAAAGAAATTAAACGTGAGGTAAGATACCAAGGGCGGGTTGAAATATTGTTTTTTAAATTAAATCGAATATTTATCATTTAAAGTTCTAAGGCATCTTTCCTGCATTTGTAAATTTTCTTTAATTCCACTTTTGACTTTCACTTTTCTTAACCCGTTTTCTAATCGTTTCAGCATTCGGACAACAACATCAATATCTTACGTTGCTATTTTTTTAAGTTATTTAAGTTAAAGAAATAACCAGAATTTTAAAAGAAAAACGTTTTCCGTTCCTGTCTGAGCACACACACTTTCCTTTTGCTTTTGCAAAAGATTAGAAGGCACAGGAAAGTGTTCATTTGTATAATGTTTAGTTAAAGAAGTTTTATAACTTTGTATGATTTAGAATTTCGTCAGAATATTTTATAACTTAAGCAGAGAATTCACTCTTCTGATAAAGGAAGACTAAAAAGTAAAGTGTACGAAAGTATGTTCCTTGAAAACTTTCGTTATCATAGTTTATTTATTTCCTTTTTTTGTTACAGTTTGCTTCAAAGCTTCATTCTACAGATACGACAGAATTTAGAAGATGCTATAGCTGAGTTTAGTATACCTTCGAAGCTGTTATATCTTTGCTGAATGACACTGAACAACACGAAATACTCAGTGCAGATAGGTTAAAATTAAACAGAGCCATTTGCTACCAAGCGAGTCGTGTTTCAAGCGATCTCTTTCAAATTCTAATGGAGACGTTCATGTGGAAGGCTGTAGTAAACAAGAGTGGTACCATCTTTCGAATTCACTTACTGCTCGTGTACGCTGATGATATAGATATTATTGGCCAAGGACTACGGAATGTTACTGCAGCCTTATTAAACATTGAAAAGCAGCAGGGCGAAGTAGATCTGGTGATAAATGAGGATAAAATCAAACGTACAAAAAAATCTACTCGTTTGGCTCGATAATTTAAAGATGGCAATTATAATTTTAAAGTGGTCAATGGTTTTGTCTACCGTGTTTACGTCTTAAATAAAAATAACACTGTCAGGCTGTAAATTCAGAGACGGATTTTGATCCCAAACCAATGTTACTAAGCGCTAATCGAGTGATTTTATAACAAAGCCCTCTCTTGACGAACAAAGATCCAAATTTGCCAAACTGCGATCGTTGCTACCTAGCTTTGCGGCGCAGAATCTTAAGTTATGATACAAGTAAATCCATCTGTTGTATGAGTCTCCAAGCGAAAAATGTTTGAACCCATCATCGTACACATTGTACGAATAAATGAATATTCTCCTGTTCGAAACGACTTGTTTATAACCTCGATGTACGGCAATGCAGAATCCATCGAAAAATGATTTTCGTCGATGATTTTCCAGCTTAAGTTGAGGTCTTCTTCCAAATGGTTCGAAGTACACTCAGCAATAAAAAAGATTTGTCTATGATCATTAAAGTTATGCTTTTGGCTTGAGCTATCTAAGGCTAGCAGTCGACTCTTTGGGAGCAAGCTACAATACCCCCCTTTGACAAGGTGAGGCCTATCTTATCACCATTGCTACTCTATGGATATGCAGTATCCAACTGAAATGCAACACTACATTCGACCCCGAAGACTCTACCAGCGATTTCGGTTTCAACCACAGCTTGATGCACGCCCAAGGGGTCCAAACACTAGTGATCTGGCAGAAACAAGTTGATACCAATTTGTGATTTAATAAACCATAATTAACAGGATCACCTTTCGTAGAAAGAGAACATACTGGAACTTTTACGTACTCGCCAGTACCAATGATGTATAATTAATTAATTAATATGTACAATTCATATGATTTTCGATATAAAAAAATACTGATTTGCGGTTGGCTATTCACCAATACTACTAACCAATTAAACCCCAGGCAAACCTTCCTGCTGAAGACAATAAACATGTGAGTGGCATTGAATCACTCTTTCCCTTAGAACTGCTGACTACATAGTCCGTTTGAGATTAAATAAACTTTAAACTTTAGAACTTAATACTAGCAGTTCACCCTAGTAATACTGTGAGGGGTATACTGGCAAACAAGTCCATTTAGTTTCTTAAAAAGTAATGTTTTATTAAATAATAAAATTATTTAAAGATTTAATTTCAATCGGGCTTTCAAGGTCATGTTGATGTCAAATTAAATCATCATTTATGCATCCGACGTTTCGCTGGGATTATTTCCAGCATCTTCAGGGATGATTTTTTATTAGATCTGGCAACTATAATTTAAAAAACAGAAATGGACAACAAGTTACAATCAACTTTGTAATTTAACGTTTACAAATAACTTACATATAATCTTTGTACCCTACAGGGTACATTGTGCTTTCTTTACTAATTTTTACATTTCCCTCAAAAATATCGTTTTAAATTCAGTACAGAGCTACAAAAGATTTTCAACTGAGTGCTTTTTAATCCCAACATTTATATTGATAATTATTTATATATGAGGGTAAACACTTATGGCAGCATTTAGCATGAAAAAATGTCTCGAGATAAATGTTTTCTCAACATGTAGTAACTATTATATAGTTACATCTTTCTTTAGTTTCTTAGCTATTTTGGCACAAATTGTACAACTTTAGATTGCACCCAAAAAACATTTCATGTTATCCATTGCACCCTTCACTTTAAACTCTATTTACAATAATGATGCCAAACGAGTTAAACCTATGACATCTATACACCTAACAAATGGGAAATCCAGCACGTATGCAAAGTAATTTTTGTACATACAATTACACTTGACATTCACCACCACCACTTTCTCTATCACAATTATCACGTGCAACACTTACACAATTTAATGAATATTTGTACCTTTTTAATAACATGAAAAAAGTTATTGCAAATAGCAGCTCTTTTTCGTGTTAAACTATCAGACTTTCTCCTATTTTACGGTAAGCACGTTTAATGAAAATGTATTTGAAGCATTCACCCTCAGCGATGACACCCAGCACACTTGAGCGTCATTACGGCCAGCAACACATTTCGCATTTACCTTTGTGTAAATAATTTATGAAGTGTAATTGCACACCGTAGAACGTTGTGAATGTTACAATGAAGTTATGTATGTTCACGTTTTCTTTCGCATTGCTCTTTATGAGCGCACAGGTAAATAAATTCCCTTTATGTTGAGTGTTCCCAACAAGGTACCCTTACTTTGGGGCTTCAAATTAAATAAGCATTTGTGATCTTTTAAATTTAGTGTATGCACTTTATACATTTAAGCTTGGAGGATCGTTAGGGAAAAATTTAGTAGGAGGAAAACGTTTGGCTGAAAGAGAATGAAACGTAAAGTTGCGTTTAGACACCTTTACGCAAAGATGTGCGAGTCTATCTATGATCATAAGTTTAGCTTATGTAAGAACATTGGTGGTGCTGTAGATTCATTCAAAAGAAACAAAGTTGCTGGCTCTAGCCAGTTATTATTTTTTGTAATTTAAAGCTTTTGATTAGCTCGATTTTGCTTCGATTTTAGGCACACAGAATTTTTTTAGGAGCAAAAAAATAATACTTTGATGTTTTATATTACCCATCCCTGTTTCTGTCTCATACAATTCATACGAGTTTTATTTGATTTTCAATGAATTCAGCATATTTGATGTAAAAGTGTATAATGCTGAATATTTGACAGTGACTAAAGATTTGGCATGAAGATAAATTCACACAAGCGCTAAAATAATGTTAGTGTTTTAGCTGGATTTTATTGAAAAATTTTAATATATGCGCATTACTTATCACAGGAGAACTTATCAAATAACATAGGGGTATGTTATAAATGAGTAATCAAATACAATGACTAAGTGAAAAGTTTAAGAACTTTTACTTAATTTTAAGTGAAAAATTTGCAGATACAATGTGAAACCGTAATCAAGGTATAAGATAGTGCTAAAAAAGTATTGTATCTTTTCTTTATATAAAGTGAAATGCTCAAAGTTAAATTCTTTAAACATTACATACATAATAAATAGTATTTTACAGATTTATTTAAATACATTTTTGTAAAATGAAAATATCTCATCATATTGATTACAATTTCAGTCAAACATGTAATGAATCAATAAACCTATTTTTCATTTCCTAAAGTGAAATCAATTAATAATTATACATTATTTCGAGTTATACAAAGATTTTTAAATTCACTTTTCCCGCCGCCTGCGGTCATGTTCAGCAATACTTATTAAAATGTATAATTCTTTGTATGGATAAATGTCCTGCTGCTTGCCGTCCACCAATGAAATGTTACATTATGGAAAATAAGCAGGTTTTTATAGCAATCTTCATTATGTTCAACAGGGACTTGAGGCTATTTCAATTTAATTCACTGGGGATAATCTACCACACTTATAATGTACTGTTTCATACGCATCAATTGTGTAAGCATTAAATGTGTAATTAAGTAGTAAATGTATGAAAAATTTCTATATAATTTACTTGCAGCTCAATGAGTAGGCAGTGAGTCGTATATATTATATGAATATAAGTAGTGGAACCGTAGTAGGGGACCGGCCGTGGCATAGTAGTTAGAACACGCGACTACCATGCGGGAGACCGCAGGTTCAAAACTGGCTCCAGTCATCTTAAAAGAAAAAAAAAAATTTCTTTCATTGTCGGATCCTCTCGAATGTTGTTGACAGCAACTTCGCAGTATTAAGCGTCGATTCAATCGTCGTGTCTAGTAAGAGCTTCTCAAACAGTGACGTTCGCATTCGTCGATAAACAAGTAGGTGCCGTTAGTTGTGAATCTAAAAATAGAAAGCGTGTTAATTCACAACAACGCGAGAAGTTATCCCATACCTCATTCATGGGGTGCAAAGGGAAATTAAGTTTTTTTTTTTTTATAAGTAGTGGAATATATGATGGTTTGTTTGGCTATGCCAGTGGTTATGACTACTAGACGCTGTAATTTACTGCTGTGAAGTTATGATTATATTGTACTTTATATGTATGTGTAAATGTTAAACCTGCAATAGTCCACCTGTAGTGTTTATTGCATTGTTCCTTTAAAGGGTTATTGTTTTAAATTATTCACTCGCAAACTAAACCAGGGGACCAACCTATCATGCGGTAAAACTTTATTCACGACCTATCCATCCATCTACATTTATTTGACTGGTGGCCCTCTAGTTGTTGTCGACTTCTGAGTATATACTACAACAGTTTTTTGCACATTTGTATTCGCCTTTAAAACTGTAATATTATTCTCTCTGGGCGATATGTTTGCTATTTAAATGGATTACATTTGCAGTTAATGAAATGTTAAACCAAACATCTTAATTGCTTTAAAATAACAATAAAACATCATTATTATTAAAGAATTTTTAAAACATATAAAAAATGTTTTTATTCCCAGCATATGGATATATAAATTTTTGTCAGTGGTTGCAGCTTTTGTTAATGGTATGGCAATTCCCAGCATGAGTGCTGCAAATGAAATTTTATAACTCTACTATACGAATTGTTAACAATTGCAAGAGTGCCTGATTGTTGTGAAAATGTATATGAATAAAGTAAATAGTATAACATAAAAGTCATATAGTGGCATGTGTACAAGTGCAAATATTGTGATGTAGAAGCATTTGTTTAAAATGTTTTTTTTTCTTGAATCCATATAACAGAGTTGCAACAGGTAATGTAGGTTGTTGAGATTCTAGTCACAGCGGTTTTTTAGGAACATTCACACAATGCATTTTCATCATCTTAGCAAATATTAGGAAATTTGATAGTGTTTTAGCCAATGGTATTAACCTACTTACTTACTTACTTAGCTGGTACTTCTATGCAATCCCAGTGGATTATATACCGCACGTAGAAAAATATTATAAGCGCCTCGATCTTCCGCGCTTCTTCTCCAGTTAGTCACACCGAGTTCTGTAAGGTTCTCAGTAACCTGGTCTTTCCAACGGAGTTTTGGTCGCCCTCTTGGTTCATTGTCGAAGACTTTTCGAGCTGGAGCATTTTCGTCCATGCGTACAACATGACTAAGCCAACGCAACCGTTGCACCTTAATGCATTTGACCACGTCAATGCCAGTGTACAGCTCGTACAGCTCATGATTCATACGACGCCGATACTCTCCGTTAATAATGATGGGCCCATATATTTTAAGGAGTATTTTTCTCTCGAATACCGCCAGAACCGATTCATCCGCTTGTGTCATAACCCAGGATTCTGAGCCATACATTAAGACAGGTAGAACCATTATCTGGTATAGCTGGAGTTTTGTTCGTCGAGAGAGGGCTCTGTCATTGAATCGCTTGCTTAGTCCGTAGTAGCATTTATTTGCAAGCAAGATCTTCTCCGGATTTCTAGGCTGACATTATTTGCTTTGTTGATGGCGGAGCCTAGGTAGACAAAATTATCTACCACCTCGAAATTATAGTTATAAACTTTCACGCAGTTTCCCAAACGAGTAGATTCTTTGTTCGTTGAAACTAATAACTTCGTTTTGTCCTAGTTCACCGTTAGGCCCATTTTCGATGATTCCTTCTGAATACCTCAGAAGGCTGCAGTCACATCCCGCAGTTTTCGACCGATGATGTCTACGTCATCAGCGTACGCGAGTAGCATGTGGTTTTTGTTGAATATAGTGCCAATCGTGTTTACTGCAGCTTTTCTCATTATTATCTCCATCACAATGTTGAAGAGATCGCACGATAGGCCGTCGCCTTGTTTTAGGCCTCGTCTGGTAAATACTTACATTCATTTTCAATTACGTCACAGGAAATCGGATCGATAAATTCGAGTCGTTTGTCATAGTCACGTTTACAGCGGCAATGGTTTCATCGAACGCACACAAAGTGTGCGATTTGATACTATTTTATTACTACCATAACATTTCGCTTTATTCCCTTAAAATGGTTTGGTAAAGAAAGGCTCATTATTCCACGTGAACTTTATCACTCACTCAAATTACCATACTTAAAGCTTTTCACGTAACTAAACACGTAATCTAATAAGAACTAATATATTCCTTTATGTAAGCTAAAACAGCCGTTTAGTCTCACAAGCCTAGACCCACATATATATTAATACCATACTGTGTACACTTACATCCTTGTGAATGTATATAATGTACTTATGTGTTAATGATGCGAATTATTCAATTGTTGTATGAATTTTATACAACTCATTTTCATTTATTACACATGTTATATTCTACTACACGATTCAAACCAAGAACAGCAGAATACAAGTAAAAAAATATGAATGTATTATAGTGTGAATTTAAGCGTTTCCACCTTGTCGATTATAAATTTCTGCGTGTGTGTATGCATGAGTGGTGTGTAGGTTGTGTGTTAGCATTACTGTATAAGTGTTGTAAGCTTCATTTGATATTACATAAAATTATACAACAACATTGTTGAGTACCATTGTTGTTCTTCATTGTCCTCCTTATCAGATGTGAAGTGGTGTTATTTTTTTTGTATAAAATGTAATATTTTTACTCTTTCTATGTTTTATGTTGTTTGACATGTAGTCATTATGAAACTAATGCACAAATCAATATTAATTACGCAAAGTTTAACCTTCGCCTTACAAAAGGTTTTTATGTACGTCGTTTACCGATACCCACCAGGCTGACACACTGCTTTTGTATGCATTTACATACGGATGATCAAATCTGGATTGCCACATAAGACAAAGAATGCAGTGGATGTTAATGACTATGATAACTATGTGGCTAGTGGAGAAGCTGAACATTCTGTCAGGTTAAGGTAAATGGTAAAAATTCTTCTTACGAGACTTAAGGCACTGCAAAATTGTTCAGGGAGGCACCACAGTTAAATCGCTGTAAATTAGTGACGCTGTTTGAGATTTAATTAGAAGATTTTAAAACAAAAAACCTGAGCTGTGTACAACAAATAAAGGGGTCAAAAGCAAAAGGGTGCAATTGACAAATAGACAAAAAATGAGATAAGTATGCAGTCGTGTTTTTTGATACAATCTCTGTCTACTAGAATGAGATGAGATCAATTTTTGTTACAAAGTCAAGTAATATATAATATACTATAATATGAAACTTTATCTAGAAATTAACTTTTTGTTACTTGCACCCTTTTGATTATGACCCTCTCAAATATAGTTCAGAATACATCGACAAGCAATAACGTATATAAAAAAATATAAATTGTATGGCTCCAATCATAGACGTCTTCCACATAGTAAATTATAACTAAAGATCGCATTATCTATTACATGATTTCGGGCATCGACCCCGAATTACCCAAATCATTACTTTCAAGCCAGGTAAATATGGCATCAAAATCTGGTGGAAAATGTGTGTAAAGCGAACGTAGCGATACCAGTTATCACCTCATGCATGAGGTGTGGCATGCTTCTCGCGTCGTCCACAACCCTAATTGTTTATCAAGGAATGCAAACGTCACTGTTTGAGACTTTTTACTAGACACGCCGATGATTCGACTCTTACACTGCGAAATTGCTGTCGACAACATAGAGGGGGCCGGCAATGAAAGATAAAAGTAGATAACTGAAGTCAGGAATCGAACCAAGGATCTCCCACATGGTAGTCGCTTGGGATAACCACTATGACACCGCCGGTCCTGGAAGAATTGCAATCAGATAAGCCATTGAAAGTATTTTGGGTTGTCTTTGAAAAAACCTATGAATTGACAACAAAGAATTACTTTTCAGGAGAACAAGTAACCGTTACAGACCAGGATGATAATTTTGATACCGATATAACTCCAGAAAGTGATGCAATGCAACTGGCCGCATCAAAGTAGAAAAGCAAATGTTACATTTGCTACTCTTCTAACAAAGAGGAAATCCTGGACAAGTTTGCGTTAGGCATAGTAAACTCTTTTGTGTAGAGTACATCTTCAGTCAAACTACATGTGAAAACTGCTATCATAACTGAATAAAATGTTATAACTATTGAAATGAAATACGAAAATTCTCTTGGGTTTTATTAGAGGGTCACCCGGGTGGGTATTGGTAAACCACGCAATAAAGTTGATAAAAATTAAAAAAAAAATCCTTTAAAAAAATTTAAATGTTATTATATTTTTGTAAAATTCTAAAGAACTTTCAAATTTGTTCAGTGAGTCAAAATTATCCTTAGATTGAAACAAAATTATTGAAGTTATTAAAGAAATAAAACCGAAATGGTCACCCGGGTGTGTATTGGTAAGGCAAAGGTTAATGCAGTCAACGGTTTGAAATGTTGTTTTAGAATATTTTATAATATGAATGTGAAGTGAAATAGGCTCTTGAGAATGGGAGTTTAACATAGAGAGTTTTTGCTGAATTAATTGTGAGCAGCGTAGTTAGAAGATACTTACAGACGAAATTATAATTTAAAAAATGGCATTATCCTACTTAGATTTTCAGTTAACTCGAGAGGGAGTGGACCAACATATATTAGTGTCATGTCACCATGTATACATTTCATCATTACAATAGCACTAAAGCAGTCCATTTTGTTAGCAACATGACATTAACCTGTCGAAATTTTATTGGATTGTAGTTTAGGAGGTAGCATCATTCGACTCGATTTTTTGCAGTTTCCTTAGATGTAGAAAAACTTTTTTATTACACTTACCGGATGTAAATAATGTGGAGGCCACAAACTAGAACGGCCTAAGTAATAGGTAATAGAAAAAAATTTACTCGTGTAAAATAACTGGTAAACTATTACTACATTAGTGATAAGAGAGACAGCCGTCTCTCTTTAACAGTTCATAAAAAAATTTAGTTCAGGATGTACCACTCTCATACATTTTGCTATACCTTTCCGCACACCTATACCAATTTTTTATATTGTTAGAAATTTACGAAGGCCTTGAAACTTAAAACTCTATAATTACTAAACCAATTTAAAATTATTTCATTACTCTAATAAACAAACCCCGAAAACAACGACCAAACTAAAGAGATTCCTCCATGACATTTCCTGTAGCATTAACGTTAACTTTAATAACACGGAAGAAAAAGACAAAGGACTCGTAGAACTTTTGATTCTTGGCTAGCAATAAACATCATCCTACCGTTGCTAGATGTTTTTGTTTTGCCCAGGTAAAAGTGAACTTTATTACTCCTCCCAGCGGTGAGTAAACTGTGCTTGCTTGTAGGTGAAAGTGTGTGTAAATATGTGATTGCGCTCTATCGCTGTTGTTTGCATGCCTGAGCAGTGTTTGAGTGTTTGCGGTTATAGCGTTTAAGCGGTGCAGTTCTCTGTGTTCATCATATCCTTGAAGATGCAATTTGTGTGTTTTGCTTTTTGCCTCTTGGCTATTTTCGTGAAACAACATCATATTTATTTTTTTTGATTTTGAAAGAATTTGTAGTATAGTTGTGGCTATGGATGCTTTTAAGGAATTCTTGTGAAAAGATGCGAGTTGATAGTTTGTTTGTCCTAGAAGACTGTGTGTACAAAAATTTGCAGCAACTAGTAAACTATGTTTGCATTAACTTTCTTAACAGGTAGTAGTGAAAGAGTGATTAAAATTATCAATGTATTTAAAGCTGCAGGCTGTATATATATTTGGAAATTTTTTGCAACATGATAAATTTTTATGTATAAAAATAAATGATCCATTCTCGTAGCCAGCCTTATAGGTAGTCTTCTAAGAAAGGCCGAATTACATATCTACGAACTAAGGCCAAAAGCGGTCATTCACAAGAAGGAGTGGCCGAAGGTCTTAATAGAATCGCTATAAAAAAGAAAAAAACTTGCTAATAAAAACTTCCATCGACTTCTTCTAGTAATTGTCTTCAAAAATATTTGTTTACCATTAAGAGCAAAACAGAAATGGAAAAAATCCAAAACATTTCGTAGAAATATGGCACAGTAGATCTTGTTATGTCTTTTTTATTTTCCAAGACCTTTAACTATTTATTTGTACAGATCAAATAATTTTTGTATTTTCTTTTCATTATTCGTGGAATATGACTTAAATTCTTTTAGATGTTGTATTTTCTTGTCCTTGTTTTCTTACCTTTCAAACTTTCTTTCATTCTGATATGAAATTGTATGTTTTTTCTACGTACAACTTTTGACCCATATCGTTGATGTTCGCAACACACAATGGGACAATAAAAAGGAACGATAGACAAAGGAATTTTAAGAAAACAGTAAAATATAATAGATAACAATTACTGTTACGGCGGGGAAGAATAATAATTTATCCAAACGGTGGGAGAAATAAAAACACAAGTAAATTATAAGTTTTTGTATAAATTTCGGGTTTTATTTGGGGGTATTACCTTCGGGTGGTACGCTGGTAATAATCGTATTGACTTAAAAAACTTAATTTCCCTTTACACCACGTGAATGAGGTATGGAAAAGCTTCTCGCGTTGTTGTGTATTAACACGCTTTTCTTAAATTCACAACTAACGGCACCTACTTGTTTATCGACGAATGCGAACGTCACTGTTTGAGAAGCTTTTACTAGACATGCCGACTAACTCAACACTTATACTGCGAAGTTTCTGTCGGCACAACATCGAGGGGCAATGAAAGAAAAATTTATTTTCATTTTTTTTTAGATGACTGGAGCCAGGAGTTGAACCTGCGATCTACCGCATGGTAGTCGCGTGTTCTAACCATCATGCCACGGCCGGTAGAATTGGTAACAGCACACAAACAAAAAGTGTTAAATTCAATATTTCTGGTCACATGGTATTTTTTTATGGGGTACCGGAAGCGTCTTTTACGGTACCAACACAGAATCAAAGGAAAATTCTCTAATAAATTCGTACTAAATTAAATTTTTCTGACTTCGATGTACTTACAAAAAAGATATACACGTAGAACTATGGGGATGATTTCAGTAATTTGTATGTGAGGTTCCAGAATAAGTGTGGCAAATGTTTCTGTTATATGAAAATTTAACTGACATAATTCAAACATTCTGCAGTTTGAGAGTGTTGGGGGGAAATATTATTTTTCCAAAAATAGGTTATTTTGTATTGGAGGTACGAGAAGGGGTCGGCCGATATATTCCATATGCATCCTAAATCAAATTTCAATAAGCCTACATCATGCTCAAGATTTTACTTATTTTAAAATACTTACAAAAAGTAATGTATGTAAACCTGCTGTCATTTTTATGAGAGGTACCAAAAATGGTGCGACAAATATTTCGATTTCCTAAGTGTTTGTCTATTAAAAGAAAATTGAAATATCCCCCAGTTGTCCATTTGGAAGTTATGGATGAAATAATAGTTTTCCAAAAATAGGCCATTTTGTATCGGAGGTACCAAAAGAGGCCAGCCGGATTTTTGAGATAATTACAAGATAATTAAAGTGACCAATATTAACGCTGATAAGTGTTAATACGGATCAATTCAATTTTACTCAAGTTATCGTGCCCACCAGCTAAACAGAAATGGTAACGGTAACAATCAAAATGAAAAAACATTTGTTAAGAATTATAGACCAGTACGTCTTCTCATGTCCTTTATATTTTCCAAGACCTTTAACTATTTACATGTAGAGACCAAATTTTTCTCGTGTTCTCTTCTTTTACGTAAATTATACAACAATTATTTTCTCACTGATTTCTTGTTTTCTTACATTCGTAGTCAATAAACACGAAACCGATAATTGTGGCGATTTCGCTGCTTTCATTTCTATATTTGTTTTATATTTTTAATAAACGATGATAATGCGATACAAGCACTTGCCCTTGTCCTTGTTTTCTTATCTTTCAAAATGTCAACGGTCTTTCAAGAAATGGAATTAGATGTTTTTTTTCGTACAACTTTTGACCCATATCTTTGAGGTTAGCGACACACAAATGGACAATAACAAAAAAGACACGATAGACAAAGGAGTTTTAAGGAAACAGTAAAATATAATAGATAACTATTACAAAGATATATAAAAAAAGTCAAAGAAGACAAAAACCTGACCTATTATCTTGTTATTATTTGTTATTTTTCTTACTTGTGTATGTTAAATTCTTGTAGAGAGAAAGGTACACCTTACAATTTGGACTTGGGTTTTGCTAGCTGAAATTATAACTTGTATGCCATAATCAGATCAGTTTTTATGTGGTGTAGAAAACCGTTTTTGATTGCTGTTGTCGACATGTTTGAGCAAAAGGTTATCAATTTCTTTGTTAGTCCTTCAAAAGCAGTGCCAAAGAACACAGTGTAGTTATCTGGGGTAAATTTTGTGCATACATCTGGAAAGTTTGACTTTTGAGTATTTGAATAAGGACATCATAGTGAGTGTAAAAGTACTAGCTATTTTTTTTATAGTTTTAACTTATACCGAAATTTCAGTCAGGTCAACTGACTGATGGAATTAGTTATCCAAATTTCCCCACTTTTAAGTAATGAATAGTTATTTAACTTAATATTGTTATGTGTTTAGCTTACGTAGCCTACCAAGTAGAGAAAATCTCAACTCCTTTTAATTCCTACGTATTTTACTCTGTAAATCAAATTACACACAAAACTCAAATCATTAAGTCAGTGTATGTGGTTTTGTGTATGTCTACACAAGCATTTGCAATGGAATCTTAAATACTCTCTAACCAGCACTAAACCTCGCTCAGCTCTAAGTAAGTAACCAATAAAACTGAAGAATTACAATGAAACAACAGATGAAGAGACCTTTAAACACAGGAATTTTGTAGTTGTCTACCTGGCTTCGCTTGAATCGCATCAGATATTTGTACATTGTCTGGGCATTGGCATTTGCCATTCAGGAGGTCTTAACAGCACAGGATATAATGTTTATCTGAATGTATTCAGACAATTTAAATTCATAGTTACTTTAAGGAATAAAGAGTTGAAATGCCTAGCAATGGAATGTGTGTATAGGAATAGATATCATTCTAGGGTTTTCCTAATTTATTTAAGTGATTTGAATTTTAACTAACTTAAATGCATTTAATGTTAATAAACTGTGGATGTTTAGAAATAATTTATTTTAATCTAGCTATTTAAACTTATCAAGGTAAATAATTAATTGGCTTGAAGACGGCCAGTTGCAGTATTATTGTTGTATTTATTAAAATCGTCTGCGTGTGCCATAAAAGAAAAGAAACAGCTTATGGTTGTACTGGATTTACTTTATGAGGTGGAGGAGTGGGGAAAGAAGAAAATGATTGTTTAATCAATATTGGATTTTAAAAGAATCAAGGGAAATCCTTCTTATTAAGAGAAATAAACTTGTTTTCCATTTGTATTCCATGAATGCGATACGAGAGAATATTAAATAACTGGAACTTCTCAATTTGAGGGGTTGTAAGCCACTGGTTTTTATTAAATTCTTGCAGCTTACTTGACTAAGAGTAGATTAAATATTAGCTAATATTATACTAAAGAGCCATGCGAGTGAGAACTATACCACACTTCCGCTTGCATATCAAAAAAACCCCGCGTACTTAATGCCCAACACATCGTACATACATGTAACACTGATGCATTTAACACTTGGGAAATGCATATACAACAATCTTTTGTTTATACGTATCGTAATCGTTGCAACCAAATCAACGTTTATTGACTAGAACAAACACCGTCCAACAACTACACTTATATAAATGGAAAGAAACATTTTTATTACAAAATGTTTTCGAGTGCATTCCGAACAATTCTTCTATTTTGTAACTCGCACAACGGGACCTACGATTTAAACCAAATATATTTTGATGCAAGAATTAGTTTTGCCTTATCGTCGTTCACCAACAGACCCATTTTTGTCGATCCCTTCTCGATTTTGAAAAAACACCAGTATCCTCCCGCTCTATCTTTCTCATGAATGTCAATGTCATCTGCATAATCAAGAGGGATATTGCCCATTGAGTTCACTGCGCCTGTTTTTTAAAATTATGCTTTTTCCAATTCTCCATCAGAATGTTTAAGAAGTTGCACGATAAGCTGTCACCCTGTCGTTGTAGCGTCCAATGGTTTGGAGAGAGTGCTTCCAACTCCAGCTGAAGATCTAGTATCACTCATAGATATACATGGTTACAAACTAATTTTCTTTTAACGGTGTGTCGAAGACTGCCTTATGTCGTTAAGAAGATGTATCGATTTGCTTATCGTAGTGGCAGAATTTTTACACTGCGCAACTACTTTTTGAGTAAGTAAATGATTCCACTACAGAATAAAATCCTTACAGGAGTATATTAAAATTCTAAAGGAACGGATCCCTCACAGGTCCAATTTTGAAAGCCGTATTAAGTTATCGGTTAGAGCTAAAACAGAGTATGAAACAGATCATAAGAAACTATGTTTCTTAAATTTTTAGCGGATTTTCGATAAAACCATGTCTTTACTTAAACAACTATCTCGACTCCTTACATGTCTTTTTCGTCATAATTACGATTAAAAGTCTGAAAAGTACCTTAAAATGGTATTATAAACATTTTGCCTAAAAATTTTACTATTTGAGCGTTGATAATTGACCATTATATGAGTGACAAAAAAAAAACCTTCTCCAGAGTGACTGGGGTACCCGGGTACCCACATACAAATTGTATGAAATTTGGATATTTTTCTCATCGTACAATCATCGATGGTGGTGGTGCTGGTGTTGTTGTCTGTTAAAAGTGCGAACAAGCGCAACGCATGCGCGCACTTATTGGCAGGAAACGGTGACGCTAATGAAATAATTTCAACAAAATATCATCTTTTCCATACAAATACATTGCAAATACATAGTGTGTCTGGCCAGACCCATGTGTTACGGATGTGACTATCGAAGCATGTGTATGACGGAGGGTTAAGGTATGCATACACAACGTATGAGTAATATTAATTTTTGGGGAGTTTATATTAATCATACGCAATATTGTGGATTTATGGTTTAGTAACACATTGCAACAGCCAATCTGGGGGGGAGTGACAAATTCCAATTCGGGGTAAAGGTACTAGGTCAGAATAGTAAAACCCCCAAAGTTATTGGCGTTCTCTAAACTTCTTCTGAAGAGTAAATGAATCATTATTTTGGGTTCTTGACTTATCGCTGAAAAACTAAGCAAACAAGATAAGAACGAATTTAAAAGGTCTTAAAAAAAGTTTGGCCTGTGAACTGCGTTTTACTATACTGTCATAGTACCTTTACCCTGATTTAAAATTTCTGTTAAAGAATCTTTTTACTAGACATGCCGATTGACTCGACACTTATACTGTGAAGTTCCTGTCGACAACATCTAGGGTTCCGGCAATGAAAGAAATATGTAGATGACTGGAGCCGTAAGTCGAACCTGGGAACTCCCCCATGGTAGTCGCGTATTCTAACCACTATGACACGGCCGGTCCCAATTCTAATTAAAAGCTTATAAACGAAACTACAAGTTTTTAAATATATCAAAATGTTATGGTTATTTTGGTTTTTAAAAAATTTTCAAAAGTTCAAAAACACACACTCCCCTTCAAGCGCCTCCAAAATGTCTAAAGAAAGTATCCTATGACCTTTTTTCCTTTATCTGCAACAATTTACATCACTAAGCTCTGCCCAAATAACTAAGCTCTGGCTAAATCACAAATAACTACTGCAATTTAAAATAACCTAAGAGCACATTCAAGGCTCTTTTTTTTCGTTTCGTTTTTTGTATCTACATCAGGAGCAAGTACATAATCTGCCGGCAACCCATGACAGTGGCCATAAAATTAAAATGCGTTTGACCATCGTGTATGGTTAGAAGTTGTTGTTGTTGGTGTTGTCGTCCCTTTATTCTTTCGTTCATTCTGCAATGTTGCCAAAAACTTAGTGGTCGATACGGTCGGTCAGTTAAATGGTATATGGTGTGCATTAAACAAAAGGAAGATGCGTTGTTGTACGAGTTGGTGTAACTGCGGAGTGCAGCAACATGTGACATATTCAGTGTAAGAATTAATTAAAATATAAATGCAAGCTGTGCATGGAAATGGTAAGTTAATTAAAAGCTAGACTTGATTACAGGATGATTTAGACAACTTGCTGAGAAGATAAAACTTAATTCCTAGAAGGTTATTGGGCACCACTATAGGAATAAGATACAGTATTAGACTGTGATTAATTTAAAATGGTAATTTAGTTTTCAACTATAATTTTTCAGGTGTGCCATCTTTTGTAATATTGTTTCGTATATATTCCAAATTGTAGAAAGTTCTGCATATAATATCTAATATACAGCCGGCCACAAGAATTGCTGCAATTTCTGAAACAAAACTGAACAAATTAAATTATAATTATAAATTTATTTTCTTGTAAACTCTTATTTACAGTATTTCTTTGTTAATTCACTTCTCTTGCATTACCTTCTTTCGTTTGTTTCCACATTTCAATTAATGATAACATTCTATATTTTACCATTGATTTTTCATTCAAGTTAGTGTTATGTGGAAAAGTACACGAACAACCTTTGTTTTGTCCTTTCGTTTTACATGCATCTATTGCAGTAATGATAGTCTTGCATACAACGCTTGCATACTTAACTTAAAATAGAATTGGAGACATGTGCAGGTATTTGACTCAACACTCGGGATGTGTAGCAATTTGCAAAATTAACATTTTCGTGACACACAAAGGCTAACAAAAGAAGCAAATGCAAACTGTTGTAGCTATTTTGCAAGAAACGTCTGTGGTAGTGATAGTGAACGTAGCGTATGGTAGATATATAAAATTTAATTACAACAATATTTGTGGTTAACAGTTTTGAAAGCGATAGAAAATATTGTACGGATACTAGACTATTGTGAAATTGTTGGAGTTGATAAGTGCAAAACAATATGAAAATATCGATGATTGAACTAAGAAGTGGCAATGAGTGAAATTAACATTTAAATGTATATTAAGTGTGATCCATTTCGAAGTTTATTTTTGAATTGTTTCTTTTTACAAATCAATATTTTTACTTATACTAGTTTATTGTGGAAGTGTTGGAGTTATAAGTGCGAAAATATCGATGATTAAATGTGAAAATGTCATTGAGTAAAATGAAATCGAAATAAGGTGTGATTCATTTAGAAGTTAATTTCTTATTTAATTCTTTTTTACAAATCACGCCAGATTGATATCAAGCTGTCATATTTCTTTTATTCAGCATTGTACAACAAATCCTCGTGCCAGGAGAATGCAATACCATCCTCAATTTATTTATCTGTATCACAAAATTAAGCGATCTGTGAAAAAAAATCCATGCACTTCCTACAGTATATCGGGTCCATATTTAATCTATGATCACACTAGTGACAATAACTTTCGAAATTTCGAGTCATTGTGTATGTTTTTGGATGATACGGGACCTAACAGACTACATATTGCTTGTGGTGAGGAGAATTTTGGGAAGAGTATGGATAATGATCACGACCAACCGTTTGGACGCAATGCGCAGTGTCTTGGCTTATCGTACGCAACATTTTGGCAAGTTCCTTAGTTTCAAGCCTTCACAACGTTCAATAATTGAAGGCAGTAGATTTGAATTTATGGTTTAACTTCAGGTAATGGCAAACAGTGGTACCGAATTCTATCTGTGTACTTAATTATATATCTCCAGGGTCAAAATATAGTTTTGCCACGTCACCTCCGCCCATTGATCGAAAATAAAATTTCGTCTGCATATTCATAATCGAGATGTCAAGAATTATCTAGACTTTAATTTGTATCTCTTTAGGTCTTATTGTATCTTCCACTGATCGACAAGTTTCAATTGTTGTACCGAGTACTATCTATATATCAAATATTATTATTACAGTTATGCGCCCACGGATTGAAAATAAAAATGTTGTATGCAAATCTTAAACAGTCTCGCCGAGTGCTATCTGTATACTAAATGTTATCTATGTTATAGTTTTGAATTGCTCCCACCGCCTACTGATCAAAAATTGATATTTCGTCTTCATATTCGTTGTTGCGTTGCAGATACTATCAGGATATCAAGTCAAATCTCTGTAGGACTCTTGGATTTATACCACTATTTATTTACTAACATAAAAGCATGTCCTTTTTAGTATGGATCAATAATGCTGAAGTTCTAGGTTGGTGTGCCTTTTTTCATTCGTAAACTAGTGTATTAATTTCATAAAAGTGCCTTTGCAGCAGAATACAAATTTGATATTATTTCCTCTTGCTTTTTGCTTTATACCGAAAATAATATTCTTCATCGTATATGCTTTATAATGCAACCACCCAGTAGTATCAGTATCAGTATCAGTATCAGTATCAGTATCAGTATCAGTATCAGTATCAGTATCAGTATCAGTATCAGTATCAGTATCAGTATCAGTATCAGTATCAGTATCAGTATCAGTATCAGTATCAGTATCAGTATCAGTATCAGTATCAGTATCAGTATCAGTATCAGTATCAGTATCAGTATCAGTATCAGTATCAGTATCAGTATCAGTATCAGTATCAGTATCAGTATCAGTATCAGTATCAGTATCAGTATCAGTATCAGTATCAGTATCAGTATCAGTATCAGTATCAGTATCAGTATCAGTATCAGTATCAGTATCAGTATCAGTATCAGTATCAGTATCAGTATCAGTATCAGTATCAGTATCAGTATCAGTATCAGTATCAGTATCAGTATCAGTATCAGTATCAGTATCAGTATCAGTATCAGTATCAGTATCAGTATCAGTATCAGTATCAGTATCAGTATCAGTATCAGTATCAGTATCAGTATCAGTATCAGTATCAGTATCAGTATCAGTATCAGTATCAGTATCAGTATCAGTATCAGTATCAGTATCAGTATCAGTATCAGTATCAGTATCAGTATCAGTATCAGTATCAGTATCAGTATCAGTATCAGTATCAGTATCAGTATCAGTATCAGTATCAGTATCAGTATCAGTATCAGTATCAGTATCAGTATCAGTATCAGTATCAGTATCAGTATCAGTATCAGTATCAGTATCAGTATCAGTATCAGTATCAGTATCAGTATCAGTATCAGTATCAGTATCAGTATCAGTATCAGTATCAGTATCAGTATCAGTATCAGTATCAGTATCAGTATCAGTATCAGTATCAGTATCAGTATCAGTATCAGTATCAGTATCAGTATCAGTATCAGTATCAGTATCAGTATCAGTATCAGTATCAGTATCAGTATCAGTATCAGTATCAGTATCAGTATCAGTATCAGTATCAGTATCAGTATCAGTATCAGTATCAGTATCAGTATCAGTATCAGTATCAGTATCAGTATCAGTATCAGTATCAGTATCAGTATCAGCATCATAAAATCATATGATTTGTATTTCTTGCGCTAAAACAAAATGAGTATTTTTGTCTCTTTTTACCTCAACACTGAACTTCACACTTCAATGTGAGCAAATACAAAATCAAATTTCCCAAAATCGTAAATATTAAAACTGAATTGAAATCAATTTTTCTCCACATTAGTGGTTCAGCCAGCAATGATAAATGATTGCAAAAATCTCCAACGTCCCCCAATTGAAGATCCCAGTGGCATTCATTTATTTTTGTGTTTTCAATTAATTTTTCAATTTTCATCGCTCTAAGCACACACACATAGCAATAATGTGTTTATATGATTGCATGCGTACATACTCAGCAGCGGAAAAGAAGAGGCATTGTAAAAATATGCCTGCAAACATGCCTTCAAAGGCAGTTTGTTGACATTCAAATACGCCTTCTTTTTCCAGGCATGTATACAGGCTATAATAAGTCCTTCACTAAGCCTAACAAAAAATTCCATACCCATGTACATTTCGCTTCTCAAATGAGACCTGCAATGAGGCCTCTTACTAGGATGAGAAAAGATCCCGCAGACATGCCTCTTTCCCTTCTTAAAACTGGCCTGTGATCAGCCCTACTGTGTACCCACAAAAATACCATAGATGTGCACAAAGGGCATGCAAACTTTCTTGCCTTAAACAGGCCTGTTGGCAGTCCTATTAGTAGAAGGCAGAATTGACGTTCATAGCCATGCACTTGTCACTTCTCCGATTAGGCCTGTTGACAGGCCTCTTAAGGGAAGGTAAGACAGATGCTGTTGTTTATGAAACCACATGTTTGTTATTTGTCGTACAACAACTATATCACGTGATAGCCGAGTAGGTAGCATGCCCAACTATGAGTACTGAGGTCGCGAGTTCGATTCCCGCTGCTGGAGGTTAAAAAAAATAGTTATTAGAAATTGTACTAAATATTGTATTAACAATTTATAAAAAGTAGGAAATCATTTAATATGGAAATAATTCGCATATGTTTTTTTTTATTTAAGTCCTTCTATAAATGCTCTTTTGCAGGCCTGCAAGCTGGTCTGCAGTAGCAATGCCTCATAGAAGGCCCTTGTTATTAGGACTCCAAGCAGGACATACTAGGCATGCCTACTGAAACGCCTTCAATGAGAAAGGGAATGTGCAGGCCTTGCCTGCCTATGACACCTTATGTTAATTTGAAATGAAGACTGCATTTGAAGGGTAGGGCTTCTGACTGCCTTTGCAGGCCTGTAAGAAGGCATGCAAAGCCCCATTTTTTGCTGCTGGGAGGTTAACCGAACATATGTATGCACTAAATTTTACAAGGACTAACTGTATCTGTGAGTAAAGTTGCATAATTTTAGGCTTGATATCGGAAATTATTAGGAAATGTATGTGTACGATAACGGCAATAGTCACTACGATCTGACGAATTATAAGAGTTTAATACCGTTTTGGGATATGGTTTTTAGTCGACGAATATATAATGAGTTTTCATTGTTTTACTTTGGATTTATTTTAGTATTTGTTGCAAAACTATACTGGTAACTGATGTATCTGTACCATTATGACAAAGGTTGATATGTCCATTTTTTGTCACTTAATATGTTCTTTAAAACTGTAAGAACAAGTTGGCAAAGGATGATATGTCTGAGATACGTGGAAGTCTATTAAGTGGTTATATAAATAGCTGATATGTCCTTCAGTCCTCATGAGGTTTCCAAGTTTCAATCGACTATCTGTGAATTTATGAAAATTGGACATATTAACTTGCGAAAAAATGGTATAGGTATATAGGGTTTCATTAGTGTCCTTGCAAGATCCGAAATAGTAGTAAATAAGACTTTATATTTCTCATTCATTATGAACTTCATTCATTTTGCAGTAGATTAATAAAAGCTGCACCAAAATGTTTCTATACACACACATACTCATAGATGTTTTGTGTGGTTTACTACCAGTAGTTGCCATCATATTTCTTCGATCCATAAATTTTGAAGTTGTTGTGTTTATAGTTCATACACATGACTGAGCAGCTGCATTCTGTCATCGTGTTGGTGTTTTGTGAACCTGAAACAATAAACCCGTTTATATCGTACCTACTTCGCTGTTGTTTTTGCAATTTCTTTTCAAACAAATGACGGCGTTTGCTATGCATATGACACACATTCGAGCCATGTTGTGGTTAACATTGCACGAAATGACGAACAAAAAACTCTTCACTAAATCATTAGTCAAGCTTAAGAGGTTAACAACAATAAATATACAAGACGACAATAATGGGAACAAACGTTAAAAATGAAAAAGGGAGAGCGCATAATGTGACAAGAGCAGTCACGATAAGGAGTTAAGTACATGAACGTAGCATCTTATGATTTTTGAAGTTTTCGTATAGCGTCATTAGTATAGGAAAAATAAATATGACAGACGGGATACTGATATTAACAGTGTATCTAACAAAAAATGGTTAGATAATCGTCATATTCTAAGAAGACGAAGACAATTTAAAAAACTTTAAATAAGCATTAATCACCCATCACCCTTACGGATGAGAGTATATTAAAAATATACGAGTTAGACCCCAAGTATCTTAAGACCAAATTCGTTTCAGGACCTTTTAAGACGATTGAGCTATGTCCGTTTGTCTGGCTGCCTGGTGAGCAGGATATTTCGAGTAAACCTTAACTGACCGGAATGAAAATTTGCAGTATTAATTTTTTTTCAAAACGAAATAATGGGATTGTAAATGGGCAGAATAGCCCCACCCCTTCTGTTGCCTCCCATACAATAATATTAATATTTAATATATCTCTTATAACTTCCAAACGGACGACCGGAAGATATTTGAATTCGGTCTAGTTTATTTATTTTGCAATAGTAGACAAAGCCTAAGAAAACCGAAACCTTTGCCACAGAACTTCTGGTACCTCCCATATAAATGATGTAATTCACCCGCATAGTCTTACATACATATATGTTTTGTTAGTACACTGAATTCAGTCAAATTTTTCGTAGGTTGTACGGTTATGAAAGTTTGAATCAGGAATGAACGGGGACAATATCGGTTCACCCCTTCTGGTACCTCAGACACGTTATGCGGCTCCCAATTGTACCTCCTACACAAATAAGTAAATTTTTTTACGGTTTTGCTCCGGTTTTTAAACAATATCTTATATTGGGTGATGATATTTATCAGTCAGTTTACCGACTAAAATTTCTGTACTGGTTGAATATCTGTTTATTTAATATTTGTTTATTATAAAAATCACCGTAAAACCAAACATCTTTACTCAAGAATAAATATATAACACCAAAACCTCATAATGCTGCAATTGTTTTTACAAAAAGTGCTTTGCTATTTCCTTACTTAATGCTTGCCTTCGTTTTCGTACCCCTTAAGCCCTTAACTTTTAAATATTATAACATTTAATGTGCGCACATTGTATTGCTCCTTTTCTCAACAACATAAATCCAGTCCTCTTGCCAATATTTATACCTCGGGCTACAATTTCTTCTGTCCTAGTTTTTTGTCATCTCAATATTACAGTAACACATTAGTTATCCAGTTTCCGCCGTCTGAACACATACGACCAATACTAAGTCTTCACATGGCACCAGCACCACCACCACTGTAGAGACGAGGCAACAGGAGCCACGAATTATGTTACCTTAGGGACGGTGCTAAGAAACGACTTAAATGTATTTTGCCGTCCCTATATATCGCGCAAGCACCTAAAACGGATGCGAGCCAAGAAAATTCAATAAAGCCACAAGCTACATTACATTGCAACGCCATTGTGGGCATTAAATGTATGTAAGTATATATGTAAATACTTATAGCTAAAAGCAGAAAACTAGTAAGTAGTAACATTTTAATCAAATCTCAATATAAAATAAAGGCTGTAAAGGAGGGGGTAAAGGTATGGCAAATAACACTATGTCACAAAATTTCAAAAGTTTCTGTATCCGGGACATTTAATAATATATTTTAATGTAAAATTCCACGCTGAATTCAAATCTGCTCTCAGATATGTGGAAAGTAGAACAGTTTTTGAGATATGGTCAAATTTCCATTTTTAGTGTTTTGAAAAAATGTAGGTCTACTAAAATGTAATTTTCTCTGGTTTTTGTTCACCGATGTCACCAAGCTGTGACGAAAATAAAAGATAATAAAATTATTTGTTAAAAAAACGATATCTGATTAAAATCCTATAACAAAAAAATTTTGTAACATATTATTCTTTCATGTAATGGTCTGAAACCGGAGCAATTTTTAAAGAAACACGGAAACAAACTTAATTAAATGCAGCGAAATCTGGAAAAATCATCAAAATTTTAACAAAAATCCAACTTTGAAGTGCCAGAACTTCGTCATTTATGATAGGATTTTAATCAGCTATCATTTTTTTAATAAAAAATTGTATTATCTTTTATTTTCGTCACAGCTCGGTGACATCGGTGAACAAAAACCAGAGAAAATGACATTTTAGTAGACCTACCTTTTTTCAAAACACTAATAATTAAAATTTGACCATATCTCAAAAACTGTTCTACTTTCCACATATCTGAGAGCAGATTTGAATTCAGCGTGGAATTTTACATAAGGATCAACTATTTAGAAGCCGGGATCAAAAATTTGTTGCATTGTGTAATTGATCATATGTAAGAGGAAATAAAACTAATTTATGTTTAAAACTAGTGGGCCCGGCAATGCTTCGCTATTGCATATTAACTTGTAATATATTTCACATTAAGGTCTACAAAGTACTGTGAAAACGGTACTTAAGCTCGACAATAATCTGTTGAGTTTATTTACATAACTAATTTGAAGTAACTCCTTAACATGGAAGTTAACCAATTACGTTTAATTGTTGTAAATGCTAATAAGAAGTTCATCAGCAGTCATATCTATAGTGCCGACATGTAGATTAAACTTTTTCTGTATGTATGGCGAAAAACCACTTCTTCCACAAATTGGAAACAGACATTCCGCTAAGGATCAAAATTTAATTTTTATTTTGTTCTGTAGTAGCGAATACTAACTATCTCTTTTGGCATAAAAAACACGTTTGTTATGCCTTCTCCGCCTATTGACCACAAATCAAAATTCCGTTTGAAGCTTCATGCCTTTAGGCATAAAAACTTCTTTTGTCATGTCTTCTTGTCACACGGATCAAGAATATTCCGGAATACTATTGTTTTGAACTCGTATTACCATTTCTTGAGATAATTCGGTCACCAACGTTTGGCTTATCCTTCAAATAATGTGCAATGACATGATAAATAAAAAAAATCAATTGATCGTCCACTGGCTCAAATTCTTCCACCAGTTAGATCTTATATAGATGTAGGCCAGGATATTTCCTCAGCATTTGCAGAGACCCAGTTGCTGAGAACGGAGTCGGTTCGATAAATTCGAGTTCCCTGTCACACTTACGTCTACAGCGTCGGTGGCTTCTATTAGCTGCTCAGATGGATCATTATATGCAGGGGTCCATAAGTATAGCGAACAGAACGTGCATTTTAAAAATTAATTTGCAAGATTTGTAAACGTTGTTCTTGTACAGTTTTTACATAGTGTTTTTCCAAAATGTACTAAAACAAAATCTATCATACTTCATTAGTATGACAAAGATTTAACCATTGTAGTTTTACTAAAATGAATATTGCTTAATTTTTCTATCTAAATGATTTATTACTGATTCACTCTCCTGGAAAGTAATTTAAAAATACATACCTGTGTAGTAAATTAAAAAAAAATCACTGTTTTAGTCTGCGCAGCTACTATGCATCCTCAACTTTCTGGTGTACGGACCATTATTTTATACAGTTAAAAAATTAACTATTGAAGTGCGTGGGCAGCGCCTCGGTACTTTTTACTTATTTAGTTTCAAATAGCCTGTTAATAAGGGCGGATCAATTTGTTCGCGTCGAAAAAAGAAAAAACGTAGTAATCGTATACCAGCATCAGAATGTACGATGAATTCTTAGAAAATTTCACTAAGAAACTATATGTCTAAACTCAAATCGTAGTTCGCGCTGAGAAGCATGAAGATTTCAGGTAGAGATATTTTTTTAGCAATGAGCAATTATTCAGTTACTTTAGACCTATGGGCCCCGGCTCTAATTTTTACCTACCATTCCGATGTTTGCAGACAAAGACGAAAAGAATATTTTTGATTTTTTTATTGGGTTCCCGCCCAATATTCTGAAAAATGATTTTTAAAAGCTTAATTTCTGTATGCCAACTCTCAGAGGCCATAACTTTTTAACAAATACATAGATTTGCTTCTGTTATACCTTATTAGTTTGTTGGGAAGTCAGTTTTACGCAGAAGGTCTCAAAAAATATATCTATCTGAAACCTTCATGCTTCCCAACGCGAGTTAGGAATTGATTTTAGACACAAAGTTTATTTACGATTTTTGCGAATAAAAAAATTGGCCCACCTTACTGTTCATATCTCTAGGCGAACAGCAATATACTGTGGAATTTTGACAGTTTTAACCGTTTGTTTTAAAAAGAGTGTGGCACAGCCCACTTCCACTCTTACTGTAATTCATACTGCAACAACAACATATGTAACAAATCACATCTTCATACCTTTGATAGTTCATGAAATATAGCCCTTTTAATTTTCAAGTTAAATGGGCTGTGCCACGCCCCTTTATCCAATCGCAACCAAATATAGCCTGGGACTATCAACAGGTCAACAGTACCACTTGGTAAATTTTTCGTATCAATCGATCTATTAGAAAAGCCGTTAGAGCGATTTTTGAAAAGAGGGTATGGCACCGCCCACTTCCTCCCTGGATGTAATTAATACTTCTCCAACAACATATATACCAAATCTCATCTTCATAACTCTGATAGTTCATGAGATATAGCCCTATCGATTTTCAAGTTGTATGGGCGGTGCCACGCCCCTTTATCCAATCACAACCAAATATAGCCTGAGACTATCTACAGGTCAACAGTACCTCATGGTAAAAGTTTTGTATCAATCGATCCATTAGAAAAGGCGTTAGAGCGATTTTTGAAAAGAGGGCGTGGCACCGCCCACTTGCACCCTGGCTGTAATTAATACTGCTCAAACAACATATATACCAAATCTGATCTTCATACCTCTGATATTTCATGAAATATAGACTTTTTAATTTTCAAGTTGTATGGGCGGTGCCACGCCCCTTTATCCAATTACAACCAAATGTAGTCAGGAACTATCTACAGGGCAACAGGTTCTCATGGTAAAATTTTTGTATCAATCGGTCTATTAGAAAGGCCGTCTGAGCGATATTTGAAAAAAGGGGCGTGGCGCCGCCCACTTTTTGAAAAAATAAAACCTTTTAAACCATCCGGAAGCTATAGCGAACAAAACAAAAAAAAAAATTTTGGAAATTGGTCCAGCCGTTTTTGAGTTTTAGCGAGACAACTGCACAGCAATTCATTTTTATATATAAGATATGCAGCAAATAATTAAATAATAAGAAGAAAAGCGACCATGCTCAAATTTATAATTCTGTGTAAAAGAGCGATATGCAATGAGAGATAAAGGCCAACAACATGTAAATACTTGCTCGAAATTTAAAATTCTCCGTATTGCTGCTTTTATTTTTTTAAATAAAATTTGAATTTTGTGATACATTTTTCGATTAATGGGTAACGACCGTCCACAAATCTATCTAAATACCTAACAAAACGTTATAATGGGATTTCTGTAGGATTTTTTTTCGTTTTCTTTGGTCTACAAATTTGATTCTTCCTTCGTTATTGTTTTTTAAGACAAAATGCAACTTTGGTACTCAATACCAAAAACAATAATTTTGATAGGAACTCTTTCCCTGTGAAAAATTATGTTACTGCATTTTTAAAATATTTCTAGACAACTCAACTGCCTATTAGTTCCTTCGGCCTATACTATTAACCAAGTATACATATTTACATATCATAATTGCTCTAACCTCCAAGTCGATCAACAAAGCACTTAGCAATTCATATTAATTACCATTGTTATCCTCAATTACTTCCGTGCAATCTAATCCATGGTGTTCCTTAAATGAGACCAACTTTTAATTTATTTTAATCGATTCTGACAAACAAATTAATATCCAGGATACGACAACTGTTGGCAGATGATATCTTGCTGTAATCCTATTGACTTGATACAATATTTACCAAAGATTTTATTACGTATTTTTGCTCGCGGTCAAATATTTACTGTAAGTATATTTGTTGTCATTGGAAATTATACCGCAGAAATATGGCGACAACAGAAGTCGGGAACTTGTCTAACTAATTAGCATAATTATCATATATTCTTCTTCCTTCTACATTTTAGTCTGTTGCTTTGGTTAGACTGATTGGGGGAATGTGTGTGTGTGTGTGAGTAAAAGTTAATGATTTATGAACCAAAATGTCTAAGAGGCAAGGATATTATATAATTGTCCTAAGTTTTGTGGTTAACTGAATAATTGCTTTGAGCTTTAGTATTGTGTTAAGTAATTAATTAGTGTGTTAATTTTATGTTGCATACTATGAAAAGTATGGTGCTATAGACATGATTTAAGGCTATGACTTTAATACATTTTTAAAATAATTTACATATGGCAGTAAAGTATTAAATTGAATTAGTACATGGAGTTATTTTAGACTTATCAAAATTCATATTTTTTCCATTTTTTGCTTTTCAGTATACTTTGGCAACTAACCATGCAAAGACTAACACCAGAACATCTTTTAAAAATCGTGGAAATTTATTTCCAAAATTCGCGTTCCGTTCGCAAAATTTGAACCAAATTTTTATCGTCAAATGATCTTCAGCGATGAGGCTCATTTCTGGCTTAAGGTCTATTTAAATAAGCAGGATGCTCGTGAGGCTCTTAAGACTTCATTACATCCCGAAAAATTTGTGTTAAATGGGGTTTAGATGAGGGAGGCCTCAACCTTACATTTGTATTGAAATCCGAAGCCGGAATGGCGAACACTTCAGGAAAATTACTTTTTAATTCATCATTTCATTAAAAATCATTTGGAGGAGAAATGATTCCAACAAACGGCACAACATGCCAAACAGCACGTGAAACTATCACTTTGAAAAGTCAAACGTGTGGAGTTCGAATTATCTCAAGAAATGGTCCTATGTAGTGGTTACCTCGTTGTATAGTTTTACAGCTGTGAACTACTTTTCGATGGAGAACTTCAAATATTTGATCTAGGCTGATAAACCAGCAACGATTAATCATAAGACCAAGTGCGTTTGAAAAAGTGGTGCATAACTGGGTCGACAGGATGGCGTATATAAGTCGCCGTTGTGGAAGCCATGTGCCAAAAAATATTTTGAAATATTAAATGCATTGAAATTTGTGAGCCAGTAACACCAAAATTTTAATCATTCCTTTGAATATGTTGTGTTTTATTTTAAAAAGAAAAGTTCTTTGCCAATTTTGTATTTAATCAAAATATGCATATGCAAAAAGTCAAGTAATTATGGATCAAAAAATTCAAATGACATTGATACAAAAGTAAGCATATGTGAAAAATACATCGCTATTTTTATTTGCTACTTCTCTTTTACTTTTTTTGACGCCCTATGCTCCAATGGGAGTTAGAGGAACACATATATATATTTTCTACATTACATTTTATTTTTCTGAATGTTGAAATTATGGTGAGTATAATATTTTGTTGTCATTTTACGAAGTCCCTTTGAGGGTTAAAAAATTCACACTCTTTTGTTATGTGCGTAACAGGTTGCTAATGCGCATGTTTCTCTCATCGCTGTTATTTACCATTAAATGTTACGCTGCCCTCCACTAATATATATTTGTTTATGTGGGTCAGGAAAAATAACAAATGACGGTTGTTGTTATGAATATACTCAGCATGGATATACTCAGCTCATTAATGCCAAATCATATTTTACATTCTAGATTATATTGTTATCCAACAATTTCTGCTATAGAATTTTAAAAAACTAAACATAATTTAACTGCCGCCAAGTCCATAAATAAGAGCCATTCCTGTTATACGCGTCGATACAATTGTTATTAAAGAGGCTAGAGTAGTACACAACAAAATTGTAAATGAATAATCAGATTTGTTAACCAATAAATTTTAAACTATTATTATAATCACTAATAACTGTGTAGAGACATATTAAGTCGCTAAAATTGCTACAACATTTGCTTTTAATATAGTGTGAATATCATTCACATAAAATAGCTATTGCTCTTGAAGACAAACAGATCCCTAAATATTCTATGAAAATATAATAAAGCTATACCTTGCACTTTCTAAGACATTTGCAATGAAAAAACGGCATGAGTTAAAGCAAACAATATTTATGCTAATGGAGAAAATCGATAAACTACGACACTATGTACCACACACGCACGCACTTGACGTTAATGGAGTCACGTGCGGTGACGCTCAATTTATTGTGTTGCATGCGATAGTCTGTTATGAAAGCTGCAGGTTTGCTATCTTACCAAAATTGAAGATAAGAACATATGTTTTATGAGATAAAAGCAAACGTACGAGCAGTATACGCATAAATAGCGAAATATGTTTATCCATCTATTATTATATTTTACGCAGATTTGCGACCAGGCAACTTTTAGCGTATCACATTATAACATATTTGTGGCTGTTAAGAAACAACATTATTGCAGTGGTTAAGGTCTGGAAACCGTATCCTCCTTTGCACTAGATAGATTAATACATTCGAATTATTTATGTTTTAAACTTTAAGGAATATCTCGGTTGTTAATTGATGTCAATTTCAAAAAAGTCAAATTGGCAGTATAGTACAAGGACCTTGAAAGGGGAATTAATAATTAACCTTGGGGGAAAGTAGAAACTTTTTGCGAAATGTTATCTAATATGCCAGGTAGAAATTATAGTTATATGACCAAGCTGACGCTTGTCAGTCGGATTCAGTTAAATGTTATACACTGCATCACCATAGTAATCAATACAACGAACATTACAGTCGATATCCAACATTGGGATATTTGTGTTGACCTCTGCCCACATACAAATTATAATCCAAATATAATATATAGTAACTAGTTATATATGGCGTATGATTAATATTTTGTATAATAAAAAACCACATTAAAAATCGCTCATACGCATCAAGATTAGTTACACCAGTAGACTGGGTCAAATGCAAATAATGGTGTTTTCTGTAATAAAGGAGTTTTTTATATATTCACATATATACCTATTCTAGCTGACCCGGCAGACGTTGTCCTGCCTAAAATTTTATTAAAGGCTAATAACTGTTCTAAAAAAAAGTAGAGTTTGATTAACCACAGACACTTTCAAATAAATTTTACATTCATTATGTCACGATAAAGTGCTACTAAAGTACTTTCGATCTGTATTATCAAAATATTAAGAAAGACCTTCTGAAATAGAAATTTTTTAACTTTTTTTCAAAGTCCGTGCAAAACAGTTTGGCCCACTGTGCCTAAACGAAGAATTCTTCGTCGATCGGACTTATGTCACGTGATAGTGCTACGAAAGTATTTTCGATTTATATTATCAAAATATGCAGAAAGACCTTCTGAAATATACATTTTTTGAACTTTTTTCAAACTCCGTGCATAACAGTTTGGCCCACTGTGCGTAAACGCAGCATTCTTTGTCGATCGGACTTATGTTACGTGATAGGGCTACGAAAGTACTTTCGATCTGTATTATTAAAATATTCAGAAAGACCCCCTGAAATAGAAATTTTTAAGCTTTTTTTCAAAGTCCGTGCATAACAGTTTGGCCCACTGTGCCTAAGCGAAGAATTTTTCGTCGATCGGACTTATGTTACGTTACGTGATAGTGTTACGAAAGTACTTTCGATCTATATTATCAAAATATTCAAAAAGACTTTCTTAAATATAAATTTTTGATCTTATTTCAAAGTCCGTGCATGACACTTTGGCCCACTGTGCCTAAACGAAGCATTCTTTGTCGATCGGACTTATGTTACGTGATAGTGCTACGAAAGTACTTTCGATCTGTATTATTAAAATAATCAGAAAGACCTCCTGAAATAGAAATTTTTAAACTTTTTTTCAAAGTCCGTGCATAACAGTTTGGCCCACTGTGCCTAAACGAAGAATTCTTCGTCGCTCGGTCGAAAATAAATACCCTATAAGTCATGCCAGAGTCCCAGTTAAATGCTGTGATAATTTCAGGAAGATCGGTCCAGAGGTTTGGTCAA
>OZ035881.1:25418136-25430636 GCA_964034835.1 Muscina levida
GCGACACCTAGTCTCAAGGTTCAACCCGGTGTGTGAACGTATAGCCACCATAAGAGTCAAAACAAAGTTTTTCCACATAACACTTATATGTGCCCATGCTCCGACAGAAGAGAAAAGCGATGAGGACAAAGACGAGTTCTACGAGAGCCTAGAAAATGTATATGACCGTAGCCCGAGCCATGACATTAAAATTGTACTAGGCGATTTTAATGCTAAAATAGGCAGGGAAACCGCATTTGAGCCTACCATCGGAAAATTCAGTCTGCACACCGAAACGTCGAACAATGGCATCAGACTGATTGATTTCTCTGCGGCAAGAAATATGGTAGTTTGCAGCACTAGATTTGACCATAAAAATATTCATAAGGCAACATGGTTATCTCCAGATCAATTGACAAGGAATCAGATTGATCATGTGGTAGTCGATGGAAGGCACGCATCGAGTGTTCTGGACGTACGAGTGATTAGGGGTGCGAACATTGACTCCGATCACTTCCTTACCGCAGTTAAGGTACGCACAAGACTAAGCATGGCGAAAAACGTACGTAACCAGGCACAACGAAAGCTGGACATCGGTAAACTGCGGACCACAGAGGTAGCAAACGCCTACTCCAACCACCTAACTCAACTGCTGCGGAATGCTCCAACCCCTGACAATATAACCTCGCAGTGGCAAAATATAGCCGACTCCTTAGAACGGGCTGCGAGAAGCGTACTTGGGTACTCAAAGCCGTCTCAAGAAGATGCCTGGTACGATGATGAATGTCGCAATGCCACGAGAGAGACGGTTGCTGCATACAGGGCGAAACTGCAGCCAATGGCAACGCGAGCTGTTCGTGAACGGCACAGGGAGAAGAGACGACAGGCAACGCGTCTTTTTAGAAGAAAAAAGAAGGAGCTGAAGAAGAGGCAGGACGAGTGCACTGAGTTGCTCCGAAGTAGAGGGGAAGCCCGAAAATTCTACAAGAGAGTGAAAGCGAGAATGCGTGGAACAGGGTTGCCCTCCTGCAAGGACAGCGATGGTCAGCTAGTGACGGACCCGGATAACGTTCTAAAGATATGGAGAGATCACTTTAGAAATTTACTGGATACTGACACCACTCCAGAAGACCCCGCTCCAATCTATAACGATGGTATTAACTGTCCACCTCCGAGCCAGAGCGAGATACGTATGGCCATCTCCCGCCTTAAAAACAACAAAGCTGCTGGAGCCGATGGTCTCCCTGCTGAATTGTTTAAGGCTGGCGGGGAGGAGCTGATTAGGAGCATGCATCAGCTCATGGAGAACATCTGGCAAGAGGAGAGCATGCCCGGGGATTGGAGTCTCAGTCTGTTATGTCCCATATACAAGAAAGGAGATCGTAGTGAATGTAAGAACTACTGTGGAATAAGCCTATTACCAATTGCGTACAAGGTCCTTTCAAGCATATTGTGTGAACGTCTAAAGCCAATTGTAGAAAAACTAATTGGACCATATCAGTGCGGCTTTAGACCTGGCAAATCTACGACGGATCAAATATTCACCTTACGACAAATCCTGGAAAAAACCCATGAAAAGCAGATCGACACCTACCACCTCTTTGTCGACTACAAAGCTGCCTTCGACTCTCCGATAAGGAATAGGCTTTATGAGGCCATGTCTGAGTTTGGTATTCCTGCAAAGCTGATTCGACTTTGCAAATGTACCTTAGACAACACCAAATCCTCGGTTAAGATTGGTAAGGATCAGTCTGAACCATTCAACACGGAAAGAGGTCTCAGGCAGGGCGATAGCCTGTCCTGTACACTATTTAACATAGTTATGGAGAAGGTGATGAGAAAGGCTGGTATCAACATGTCTGGCACCATATTCCACAAAAGCCACATGCCACTAGCCTACGCCGATGATATAGATATCATTGGCCGAAATCTGCGGGATGTTACTGCAGTTTTCTCATCGCTAGAAAAGGAGTCAGCAAAAATGGGTTTAGCGGTCAACGAGGACAAAACAAAAATAATGATTTCGACGAACAAAGAGTCCTCTCGATGGGGACGCACCGTGAACGTTGACAATTATTGTTTTGAGGTAGTCGACGAATTTACCTACCTCGGATCTTCCGTCAACAAGATGAATAATGTCAGCCAAGAAATTAAACGGAGAATAGTGCTAGCCAATAGATGTTTCTACGGACTTCGGCAGCACTTTAGTAACACCACCTTCTCTCGGAATACTAAGAAACAGCTATACCAGGTGCTTATCTTACCTGTTCTGTTGTATGGTGCCGAATCATGGGTGCTTACTACAACGGACATACAAAACCTGGGAGTATTCGAGAGAAAAGTACTCCGAAAAATATATGGACCTATCTGTGTCGAAGGCCAGTTTCGCCATCGGATGAACCATGAGCTGTATGAGCTTTACCACGACATCGACGTAGCTAAAAGAGTCAGAATCCAACGACTTCGATGGCTGGGACATGTTGCCAGGATGGATGTAAATGCTCCAGCGAGAAAGGTGTTTGAAGGCGAACCTGAAGGACGGCGCAGAGCAGGGAGACCCAAACTCCGTTGGAAGGACCAAGTGGTAGGCGATGTGCCATCATCTGGTAGGACTAACTGGAGAACACACGCAGAAGACCGAAGCGTGTGGAATTCTTTATTACTTCAGGCCTCAAATTTATGAACTACGTTTCGTAAATTGTAACTGGCCACTTAAGTAGTAAGTATTCATACATGTTTCCATTTTACTGCAAAAACATGACTAAGGTTGGGAAAGCAACATAAATGGGCAAATTTACATAAAACATTATCTACAACTACTTGTGGTTCAATAACTTTTTGATGTCAACAATTGCAAAAGTTCGATGGAAGTATCGTATCGATGGAACTTCCGTTAGCTAGGCAGAGGAAACCAAACAAACTGAGACATCGAAAGATGAAGATGTTTAGAATACAGTTTTTCAAAACATATTTTTCAAAGGGGAAATAAATTGAAAAGGATACCGAAAGTCGTACCTTCAAAATTAGATGACGGTTAATGTAAATCTATTACTAAGATACAACTCGTCTTTGTTGCCGTGGAGTAGCACACTGGGGTTGGGTAAGATAACATTATATAGATTTTAGAATATAAATTTGTTTCCATCGTTCTATTTTAGATATGTTATATTATTGCTAATACAAGTTCGTAAAATGGATTATGCGACAGCTGGCAGGGTAGATAGCTATTTTGATATTTCTCACACTTTCTCATCAGCACCCTATGCTGTGACTCCTCCACTATCATTACAAACCTTAAGTGATAAAAAATACATCAAAGAATTGAGAAGCCAAACACACCGGTGAAACTTGTACTGCTTTGGCCTTTTTATAAAAAATTATTATGAAAACACAAACACAAATACAAGAACAAATCATTTTCAAGATTCAGCGGTCGGAAAAATCAATCTACAGGGCAATATCTGGTTCTTCTTCTTATTTCTCAGGAACAACAGATATTAATCCATTAATTGTCGTATGTAGAAAATTATTATAGCGCTCTGGTCTTTTGGGCTCCATAGATAGTTCGACATACCAACATAACATATTCTAAGCCTGGCCTTTTCTCTAAGTATTGGTAGCACCCTCCTGCGCCAACAATACAGTTATTCCGAAAGACTTTCGAGCTGGAGTATTTCCATACATTCATATAACTTGTGTCTAAATATTTGCTGAGAATATTTTCTCTTGAAATCTCTCAGAACAGATTGATCCGCTTGTGTCATTTGTCAGGTTCCTGTGCTGTAGAGCAAGACTGGCTGGTTTATTGTTTTATTGTAGATTTGGAGCTTTGTTTATCAATAGACTGCTTTGTAATTTTATCGCTTTGTAAGCCCATAGTAGAAACGGATGGATGTTAAGATGTTAGAATGTTAAAGAAATCGAGTGTTAGATTATCGCCCTGACTAATGCCCCGCATAGTAGAAAATGACACTGCCAGATTTTTACTTTCTTCACAGAAGGCTTCGTGTCGGTCAACATCACCACAATGGTAAACTCAGTCATGGCTTCTTGTAGTTTCAGTCGTTTCGGACATTCTAATGGATCGTTGTAGTCGTTAACAATATGGTAGGTATCATTCAGCTTTTTTTGGGTCTTCCCAGGATTTGGTCGGTCATGAATTAACCAGGTATAAAGCCACACTGATAAGGCCCAATCATGTTTGCCACGATGGGCTTTAGGCTTTGAAATTATATGCGATGAATAAAAGATTAATCCTGCGGTAGTTGGTTTCGTGATCAATTTGGTTTCTTTTTTTATGATCAAGAGATATACAGGTTGTTTTGTGGATAGCTTTGTGTGGAAATCTGATTCAACTTTCCGTTGGCTGTTGTCTATTCCTTTCTTATAAATATACTTGGGAGTAAAATATGATACCTTCCCATAAGTTTAGCCATTTAGTATATGCGGTAACTACCGACATAAACCTCGAAGTGCGCCATTAATCATCGTAGATTCCTTCGTCGCTTCTCAAAATTCAAGTCACAAAAAAAGATGTGGCTGGCCCGGATGATGGTATGGTACGAAATGTTTTAAAATATTTATGTTAAATCAAAGCCGACGTAAATGTTTACATAAAAAATTTATATTTTTATATTTTGTATATTTTCATATCTTAATAATCTGCTAGCAGTAAAGGCATCGCGAAGTGGTACCAAGCGTATATTTGTAAGTCGCGTTGCGTTAACGATTTCATTTTAAAATGACACTACATTTTGTTTTACATTTTATAAATTAACATTCTAATGTCTAGTTGTTATTGGCATGGATTTGTTTTTAATTCAAATGACATAAATTTCAGAGAAAACTAATGTCATAAATAATTAATTAGAATACTCACTTCATTACATTTTAAATTAACTATTAATACCTTTCAAACACATTAAGGTTTAGTATTTGGCATCAATTTTATTTTTTGTATACAACGTCGATTTTATCTTCCACTTTGAATCTCTTGAGCTCCAGGCTGCTTACACGTGTGACCTCTATAATATCATATAACATAAGTAAAGAAATTTGCAGCACAAACCCAAAAAAAATTTGGGTAATTGTTTCACCACTTCCCTAATTTTCTTTTTTTATTATTAGAAATCCAATTATTAAATGCCACTTGGGAAAATAATACAACAGTTCACAGTAGCAAAATATTTTCATCCTGTTAATTTGTTTCCATCTTCTTATATTTACGTTTTGAAGTGGGTTGAAATAAATATTAACCTTTTTCACTTTATTGTTTTAGTATAATCTAAGGAAAGGAAACATATAATTTTAGGGGGGGGGGGGGGGGGGGGGGGGGGGATGACATTAATAGGCGTCACTATAAAAGTGTGTGAATAAATTATGTAAAATTAACAAAAAAAAACATTAATATCATTAACAGGTAACATCAGTATGTAATATCTAACCATTTGACCTTTTGGATTCTTGAATAACTTATGGCTCTCTTGAACTGGATGTTAAACTCTTCTGTGGGTACTTTATTTCCGTGGATAAATATCCAAAACTGAGCAACTATTATCTAGTTTTTCCACTAAATCTAAATTTTCTTAAAATTTAAAAAAAAATTGCAGGGGCAATTTATCAACATTTAATTCAGCCCTAGGAACTTATACCGAAAACTTTATAGTTCTTTAAAATTTAAAAAATGTTCGCATTCTAAGTAGTCAGAAAATATAATCTGTTCAATATCACAAACTCATGCATCAATGTAAATATTGTTTACACTAAATGGGCTCTGAAAATAAAATCCCAATCCATGAATCCTTATGACAACTCAAGCAAATATCATAATCGTACATCTTATACAAATTAATTTTCTTGCCATCTCACCTGCAACTTACGACCTTTTGCAGTTCACATTAATTAAAAATTGTCCTGCGAATACAGTTTATGAAGGTAAGCAAAGTTTAACCTTAATATCAGGTGCCGTATTTACTTTTTTAATTAACAGAAAATCGTTGACATTACAAATTATGTTTAAGTTGACTTTTCAAGTTTCTATCTTTTTTATGTTCTTTATTTAACTTTTGGCGCTTTTCTTAACAATAATTCCAATTAAAATGTTATCACAAATGAACCATCACCATTACACCATCTAGGACAAGTTCTAGGTAATATTATATGCAGTATTTCTGACGTTAATGGTGTTTTAAGTGCAATAAAAAGGGTAAACATATAGTGGCATTGGTGATTTGTGCGAAGATTATAAACAGCACTTAGTAGTTTCCGCAACATAATTAAAGGTTATAATAACTATAATTAAAAAATATGTTAAATAAAATAAGGCATATAAGTTTGTGCAAAAAAAAACAGAGTTGGTGTACAAAACCGAGTATAAAGCAGTACATTGTCATTATTTACTTCTCTTCCCGCGACTATTTTTATACCACCACCCTTAGGGATGAGGGTATATATCATTTGATACGACCCAAAAGTGTAACACAACTCAAGCAAATATCATAATCGTACATCTTATACAAATTAATTTTCTTGCCATCTCACCTGCAACTTACGACCTTTTGCAGTTCACATTAATTAAAAATTGTCCTGCGAATACAGTTTATGAAGGTAAGCAAAGTTTAACCTTAATATCAGGTGCCGTATTTACTTTTTTAATTAACAGAAAATCGTTGACATTACAAATTATGTTTAAGTTGACTTTTCAAGTTTCTATCTTTTTTATGTTCTTTATTTAACTTTTGGCGCTTTTCTTAACAATAATTCCAATTAAAATGTTATCACAAATGAACCATCACCATTACACCATCTAGGACAAGTTCTAGGTAATATTATATGCAGTATTTCTGACGTTAATGGTGTTTTAAGTGCAATAAAAAGGGTAAACATATAGTGGCATTGGTGATTTGTGCGAAGATTATAAACAGCACTTAGTAGTTTCCGCAACATAATTAAAGGTTATAATAACTATAATTAAAAAATATGTTAAATAAAATAAGGCATATAAGTTTGTGCAAAAAAAAACAGAGTTGGTGTACAAAACCGAGTATAAAGCAGTACATTGTCATTATTTACTTCTCTTCCCGCGACTATTTTTATACCACCACCCTTAGGGATGAGGGTATATATCATTTGATACGACCCAAAAGTGTAACACATAGAAGGAGTGACTTTAGACCATAGGTTTCTTTGAACCAAATTCGATTCATGACTTTTTAAGTCGTTTGAGCCATTTCCTGTCTGTCTGTCTGTCTGTCTGTCTGTCTGTCTGTCTGGCTGGTTCGCACGACAACTTTCGAAAGACGCAACCAAATGTTTTAAAATTTTGCACGAGTTATTATTTTCTCGAAACTACTTACAGTATTGCAAATGGGCTACATGGCCTCGCCCCTTCTGGTACCTCCCATACCAATACATCACCCCGCCCACTTTAGAAATCGAGTAATAACATCAATACACCCTACGGGATCGTCCCCAAATTCTGTATTTAGTAAAGCTATAACAGGATAAAGTTTTGAAAAAAAATTTTGAAAGCCTAGCCACGCCCCTTCTGGAACCTCCCATACAATTCTACCTTTCCGCCCACTATAGAGATGGAGAAATAATATCAATAAATTAAACGTGATCGCACCCAAATTCAATTTTTAGTAAAGCTATAACAGGATAAAGTTTTGGAGAAAAAAATTGGAAGTATATTCACGCCCCATCTGGGACCTCCCATACACATCTGGTACCGCCCACTTTGGAAATCGATTAATATTATTAAAAGACCTAACGCGATCGTGCCCAAATTCTGTATTTGGTAAAGTTTAAGCAGGATAAAGTTTTGGAGAAAAAATCTGCAAGTCTAGACACTCCCCTCTTGGTACCTTCCATACAAATGTACAACTCCGCCCACTTTAGAAATAGGGTAATAATATCAATGCACTCGACACGATAGTGCCCAAATTGTGTATTTTGTTATGTTATAACAGGACAAAGTTTTGGAGAAAAAATTGGAAGTCTAGCGACGCCCCTTATGGTACCTCCAATACAAATGTACCTTTCCGCCCACTTTAGGGATGTACTAATAATATCAGTACACCCAAGGCAATCGTGCCCAAATACTGTAATTAGTAAAGCTATAACAGTAATGGAGAATAAATCTGGAAGCCTAACCACACCCCTTCTCGTACCTCCCATACAAATGTACCACTCCGCCCACTTTAGAAATCGAGTAATAACATCAATATAATAGCAAATTATTTGTTTTACTTAAGGTAAGGGTAAATGTAAGTTGGGTTCTTCCTTTTTGTTTTCCCTTTATTAGCCACCTTTTATTCTTGTCCGCTTCTAGCTTGTAACTGGCATGAATATATTAACAAAGGACGATTTAGAATGTAAGTATAATCCGGGTTAAATTCCAAACATACCTGGCGGTGCTTATCATGACAACTCGTTAATCTGTTATAGTTTCTGGCAAATTATGCGCTCACCTCAGGTGTTTTTTCCATTTTTCTCTTTGCATAGTTTTTTTTTTGCTGTCATTTCTTGTATCCTTTTATGCCAACTATTCGTAGGAGTATACGAGTATTCGTAGTTTTATAACTTTAAATTAAATTTGTAAGAATTTACTATTTCATATGAACCTGATAATAGGAGGTGAGGTTGTATTTTGTACGTTCACACCTGTGAGTGTGTTAGTATTATGTGGATCGTTTAAAATTATTTGAAAGCATCTGGTGGTTTAGTTTTCACGTAATAGGATTTGATAAAAATATGTCTTGCCATCTTACTATATACATCTGGCTCAAGGCAATAACTGTCTAAAAGGTACTGCTATTTAGGAACAATTTATTAAAGAAATCAAATATTGACTAGGAAGAGGCCAATATAATTGTATAAGTAAATGTTTTTTGAGATGGTATTTAATACTATTGTATAACAAATAACAAATAAAATATACAAAAATTTTTTGATTCATTGACGGTTCCTGGAACACCTAACCACATAAACAATGAAGCTGTATTTTTTCCATTCATTGCACTGAACCAAAGGTGACAAATATTGTAATGTTTCTCCAAAAAACACCGGTGAATACAAGACTGTAATATTTATGTTGAAAACTTTCCTGTGTAACTTTTATATTATCTGATCTTTTGACCTGTTTTGCAACAAATACTATTGTGATAGTTAGTACGATAAATAGTTGTGAAGCGTACAATATATTCTAATACCAAAATAAATTTACCTTATATTGTAATGGTTGTTTAATAACATGTTGAATTTTATACACCATTCAGGACATATTTAACATTTAACGTCATTTTTTGTATATCATGTACGCTTTCATTGTTCATTCAACATTCATTTTCAATTAGATAATTTCGTTTTTTATTTTAATTAAGTTCGCCGTGATTTCATTACAGTTATAAAATCACAACATTTATAAATACATATGTATGATTTACAGCTTTTATATTTTTAATAAAGTCCTTTTGTTTCTGTTGACACGCGATATTTTGAGTGATGTTAGTACATATTATTTTATTTGTACGAACAAGTAATTAAATAGCTTTACAGCGCCATGACTACTTAACAACAAATGTGGATAGTTGTGCAGCACATAAACAACAACATCCAATAAGTTCTGATGTCGGTATGCTGAGTTAAAATATAAAAACATACACCATTGTGCATTGATGTACATCTGGATGTACTTACGATACTCTTTTTTGACAAGTTTTTTATGCTTGGTATTTATTAACTTAATAATTGTAAAGTCTGCAGGTAAACTTTAACATGACTAAGTCAAAGTAATTATATTCGGAGATACACATTGTCTTATATTTCCACGAATGTAAGACCATGCTTAGCATATATCAAAAGTTCTTGTATCTGTGTACATTAACCAATATGCATCAAATCCACCTCCAGCCCCATACCCCCTTTTCATCTCACATTTCTCCCACATATCATTCATTATTACGCCTTATCATGCATTCGTGTACACAATATGTTCCTTTGAGTGATTACGCTAAGACGCAACCGCATCTTTGCTTGGGCTTCAGGGTCGTCATTTTAAATCCATCCATTACTAATGATCCCCTTCGGCATTTTACTCCACTATTCATTCATGTTGTCATGAAGATCATTGCCACATTTTGTTGTTCCTTATTTTGGCAAATTACCAATGGCCCGTGGGTGCAGAGGATGGTGGGGTAGTCTCGAATAGATGTCGTACATTTATTCAAGTGTATAGACTGGGAGGAAACATTAACTAAAATTACGTGTTTGCGTGTGTCAAGGTGTTTTATCATTTCCGAATGAGATCTTACTTAAGTAAAGGATAATAAACATGTTGCTTCAACATTTTCGAAGGCCATAGATTTGGAAGCATGAGAAGTACATATGTTCATGAGGATAAATTACAAAAAAAATTGATGTTCAAAGTAAAGATTTCGCTTTTTAAGGAAATTAATAAGAATTTTTTAGAAGCAATACAAAATTATTCAGAACAATAAATGCAGCTTATTAAAAATGGAATTTTATATAAACTTTAATTTATAAAAATTCATTCCTGTTTTTGATTTTTTTTTGAATTTCATGAAACATTCTAGTCAACAACATTACCATATGGATACCTTAAGCTATTTACAAGCTTAGCAGACAAAAACTTAGCTAACAGTAAAAGTCCCAAAGAGAAACAATTGTTTATTTAGGTTTATATGCAAGAACTAAGAGAAACTTAATACCAGGAAAAATAGAAAAACCAACAAACAACTTCTCACAACTGATGCTAGAAAAAATTTGTAAGCAGAAGTCTTTGGTGCAAAGGTAATAATTGTACTGTCTCACAAGAAGTGAAAATGGTGAATTTCTCGCACATGAAATCTGATATCATTAATTAAATTGTTGTGATAATTGAAAATACTGCAAGGCAACAGCCTTGTTCGTAGCAGTGCTGATATATGGTATAAATCACAAAGTTGTTGTACAGTTAAAGATTCATTAGCTATTCTTTATAAAATATTTAAACAATGATTTTACTATGAAAATGTTGATTATTAGCGTCCGAAAAGTGTGCTTTCTGTTCTTAAGATTCGAACATAACAGCATTTTATTTAAATTTTGTATTAAATATTATACTCTGTACTCTATGGACTCCAAAAAAATAGAATTGCTCTAAAGGAACCTCTGTATATTTTTTCTTTCACTTTTGTATCTGTCGAATTTATTAATTAAGTCTGCTACAAGATTTGATTAATTTTAAAATTTAGTTCATCAATATTACAATTAATTTAAAAACACACCATTTACTCTACAAACTCTATTGTGTATTTACTTCTTAATGAATTCCTAGTTGCTTTAAGAAAATACTTAGTTTCTACAATACCATATATGAAATAGCTCCTGACATACCTTTTGTATGTAATTTATTTTATTTCCCTGCTAATATAGGATAACACATATGAATTTAAACTATCACAACTGCGACTACCACCCATTTGTTTCTGCGTCGTATTGTTGTACGAGCTTTGTGTTTCTTTCCTGTTGAAGTGAGCTCGTCATTTCGTTAAACATAACATTTAGCTAGTAATGTTGCATACGAAAACATGCAACAAACAGGAAACAAATGAAAAACTAAACATAGAATACACAGCGCATAGAACCAAGTACAAAGCATTGTAATACCTTTCTGTTATCTCTTCATCGTTGAATCACCACGATTAGTACAATAACTAAATGTAGTTGCATGAATTGAAAAAAGGGCGAGAGCTTACACGTTGGCTGCATTGCAATTTTGTTTAAATATTAATTCCTTTTAATGCTGGCGGTAATGGTAAGCAAGACGGGAAAATGCAGAATCAAAAACGTACTTGTACAGATGAAAATTGTAGTGAGAGTGATGGGCTTTGGGGGCTTATAAGACATTATATTTTATGTGTTGGATTTTAGTTAAATTTTAAATTTTAGTTATTAAATCTGAAGCAGTAATGGAACTGCAGCAAGATACATGCATAACTAGCTTAGGTGTTATTGGCTTTCGCCATAGCTGATTGGAACCATATTAAGTAATGTACAATAATTGTATTCTTATACAGGGAAAGGTTTCTTCCTTTAAGGATGTTATTCAGGTTGCCTTTTGGATATCTTTGTGTGGAAATCTGGTTCCACTTACTACCATGTTTGTTGCCGACACGAAGCTTACCAGTTTCAATACGTTATCGGTTGATTAGCAATAGCAATAGCATCCTTTCTTTTTAGTATATCATTCAAATATCGCATAACAACTGTAATGTCGTGGACTGGCAGCCAACTACATACAAACTAAAAAAAATCCAACAAATTATTGTAACAGTCAATATTACATACAAGTTTTTATTTATTGCCAACAATTAAAATTGAATTGTTATAGTCACTGTAGTCTCGCCAAGGGTCATCTTTTCGATTAATATATATATGTTAAATATGTAGTATAAGGACATCAGCAATTGATTTGATAGAACTCCCAATGCTTTTTATCGATTGGACAAGCAGTTGCT
>OZ035881.1:25435636-25458742 GCA_964034835.1 Muscina levida
ACTAATCGGCTTTATAAATTGGTTGCAGCGTTGCTCAGACAGTGCACGATCGTTCAGGCAGTGATCAATGAATCAATAAAATGAATTAATTGAGAGAGTTAAATGGGGAAGGCATTGGCTATCTCAGAGTTAAGAGCGGTATTGACACTGCTAAATCTCTTTCTTTAGGCCACTGCCCCTGATTTCAAGTTTCTTGGGACTGCGAACGTTGCTAAGAGAGACGTTGTAATGAGCTCTGGTAACTTCTGTTACCCACTCCTTATGATTCTTGCACATCTTAGCCGTTGGCCATATTTAGTTTTACTTTGCGTATGGCAAACTGCTTAACTTATAGATAAATACTTTAACTGTTCGATTATTGGGTTATTTTTACGCATTCCAATGAAAAGTCTTGATAACAAAAATGTGTATGCCTTAAATTAAACGTAAAGTATCAATAATCTTCTAACAGTATAAATTAAGCTGTTGTAATTTTATTCGACTTTGCAAACTATATATCACCAGTGTTTGAAATACTGTGAAGAGTATAAAATATACAAAGAGTATAGAAACATAATATAATAATTGTTTGGAAAAGTTGTAAGAAGATATCGAGCTGTTGTTATATGCCCGTGTAATAGTAATTCTTGTTACTTAATTGATATTATATGAAAAAGTAGATATTAGTTAGACATAAAATGATTAAAATAATTCAAAAGAAATTGCAAATGTTTCTTAAGGGATAAAGATCATAACAGTGTAATAAAGATTTATAATCCGTTTGGGGCAAACTGTAAGTAGGGTGATCTATACCCGTTGTCTGGTTTATTATTGAATAAAGGTTAATGGAAAAATAATAGTAACCAATATTTGTTAAGCAATAGGTTTATTGTGTATAACTTTTTGTGTATATGTAGTATATATACATGGCAGCGCTAGTGACAAATTGAACAACCAAAAGTATTATTTTAACAATTTTATTAATTAACCACCAACAAATGATTAAGCTGTTCGAATTTGTTATTATCTCTTGAAGATAATTTCTTTTTATTACGAGCAGAGTTTGATTTACAAGAGTCATGTGTAGTGGAATTTATGACAGCGGGAAGGAGGGTAGCTCTATCCATATAAACCACAATATCACCATAATCTTTTGTTATGACTTCTGTACCTTCTGTTATATTTAGATGATAGTGTATTGTCCGTTATCACGTATAAACAATTAGTCTCCCTTAATGTAGTCACCAAAATTGCAACCAGACACATCTGTTAATCATATAAAAATACCCCTTTCTTTAACGTATACATTTAGCACACTTCCCTGTGCGTTGTCAGCATATAATATTTTATACAGTTAGGTACCCGTCCAATTCAATCAATGGCTGCTTTAAATAAACAAATATTCTAAATAAATATTGCTTATAAATAAGACAATATTGTGTACAGACCGAGCCTAAACCCTGGTGGTACACTAACACTTCTGCTTTTTCGTATTTGTTATGCAAAGAGACGACCAACAACATCCTGTCAGAAAATGCAACACGATTTTGCAACTTTTGTGTCGCCACAAATGTCTTTGTAATATTTCACTGTGTCTATATGTGCGTGCTAAAGTTTTTTGATTGTATGCAGTGCCGCAGTAACAACAGAAATAATAAGGAATGGAATTGTGAGAATAATAAAATACTCGAATGAATGGAAAATTCGTGGCATATTTTTTGTCGCCAAGGAGGACAGTTACATTTGTTGGTTCGTAACGATATTGCTGGGATAAAAAAGGGAACAGTTTATTGAGTCTTATGCAAAGTAATGGATTTTGTAAAGTTGTCTTGCCTTAGGAGTTTGAAATAAGTGCATCGATTATTTAGAAAAATGTTTATTTAAAAATAGCTGAAGCATGTTGATGTTAAAAGTTGGCTACCAAATAGCTTTGTGAGCAAGAAGTAAAATTGGTCATTTTATTTATGTTCATGTCTAAAATCTCTCAACATCTCAACGAAAAACCCCTTCATATTTAATATTTTGTATCGACCTTTTGACATTAGCAAGGTCATGTTAACCCTTATCCTGTATTTATGGGTCAAAATTGCCCAAACCGTTTTTGAGTTCTTATAACTTTGGACGTTCTGAAAACTGATTCGTGAAATTTTCTGACAATTATTATTTTGGCCGAAACTTGGTCTTAAAAGTTTAATTAAGTTGAATACTTCTTTTGGATGTGCCCTACGAACATAGTTACGGATACTGCATTTATGGGTCAATATTGCCCAATACAAATATCAACGAATTTTTTAAGTATGTTTTACTTTTATAGCGATTTAGGCATATCTTAGTCAAATATATTAGCTGTGAATTTCTTCAACAGTTATTATATCAATTCAGTTTTCAAGCAAACTGGATTCTGGTAGACGAAATTTCAACCAAAGCATATTTGGGGGTTCTTCTCTTAGCTCGTATGTATTTCGATCTCTTGGTGTGGCTAGTAAGATTATGAGATGATAAGAAGGGCAGGCCAGTATTCAAGGCAACGATTTCAGAATGTACTCCGTGTTCTCCTTTCGATAAAAAGTCAGACAGAAATTTAGACAAGCGCGAGATAAACTAGCTCTTATAAGTGACTTTTAGTATCGCTGGGAAGGAAATTTTAGAATAATGTTATTCCTGGCGAAAGTACGACCGTAGGTGAACAATTAGTTACATACCGTGCACGTAGCTCTTTCATGGAATATTTACGCTCTAAACCCGCCAAATATGGGATAAGAATCCGGGCTCTATGTGACGTTCAATAAATTATACATGGTTGTTGCAAGCAAACACATACACATAAAGCTGTAAACTGAAAGCCGCAACAAGATATTTGCATTGTTTTGGATTTAGTCGAAGCTTTGAAATGTCGAAAAGATATATGCAACAATTTTTTACATCCTAAATATTTCGAAATTAACTACTAAAACGAAACCTTACTATGGTTCACCAGTCCGAAAAAATAAAACGTTCCTTCTGCTAATAAAATTGGACATGAAAAGTATACCAGAAAACTGTTCTCAGTTCTTCTCGATAAAGAAAATAAGACAGTTATATTCGCATTTGTTCTGGTACACAAGCAAAATAGGTTTGTTATTTCAGTAAGCACATTATATCGGCTCCACGAAAAGCCCCCCAATGAAATAACGCCCAAACAAGAAATGAAATATTCCCCAAATTATTTTCATACATTTTTGGGAGTTATTTCATATGAAATAACTGATTTGCTTGTGAAAACTGGAGGTGGTTGTGTAAAAGCCAAACGTAAAAGGCAAATTATCTTCCGAACTGCAAAAATAGAGCAGGGCTACAATGATCTACTATCCACTCGATTCATTTCAAAAATTTTGCGACTTTGCTGATGGTCCATATTGACTTCATGAAATCCTTGGTGAAACTGACTTTTATGAATTTTGGGCATAATTTCATTTTTGTTGCTGATGGGTTCGCTTTTTGTTGTATATGTAAACTTTCCAACGTATATCTTTTATTTTCTCTCTTTTCTCTGTCTATTATTCGTACATAATCTAGATCAGCTGTGTGGCTTGTTTCAAAACAGTGCTGTGCAAGCGCTGTTATTTGTTTTTGTCTCCCCTTCGTCAGATCAGATTACTATTATTGAAACACTTTTTGTCTGAGTGCATAAGTAACCCAAATTATCCTATTTGAATGTTTGCCATAAATCTACTATGACCATCATTCTTACCCAATCTTTGCATTTCATGTCATTCCAATCTAATAATTTCAACTATTAAATATTGCTCAGCATGCAGATGATAACTTAATTTAAATATGATAATTAAAATCAATTTAATTTTATAATTATTATATATAATGTCAAGACAATACGTATTTAAGGTCTTAAGGTCTCTGTTTTTCTCTCTAATTGTTCATAATCGTTGAACCGATTACGAACAAAATCAAAGATATTGCTCAATTTTGTTATTATGATTCTTTCTGTGTGATAATATGGCAAATATATAAAGTATTATTAAGTTTAAATTATATCTAAAACATTTTTTATAAACCACACACAATATCTAAAGTCTTTTGTTCCTTATCAATAAGTGAAAGGCATAGAGATGTATGACAACATTTGTTGCTATGTTGTGCGATATTGCTACGTTACAGACACATACATATACATATATTTGTATACATGAATTTAAATGATTCCTCATACAATCTCATAATTACTTACTTATTGCTTTGTGTTTTATGTTCAATAGATATTAATGGGTATATAATATATAATGGATAGAGACAGATTTAACAGTAAAAGTAGCTGTCATATTAATGAAATATGTTTAACGTTGATAAATCATTATGCTGTGACATTAAGGTGGGCCCTCAATGTATGGGAAAACTGAAAACTCATCTGTTTCAAAAGAACCGGTTTTGTGTAAGGTTAGGTTTAGAAAATAAATGACAAAAATGTGAGCTCGATCGGTTGAAAATTGACGTTTCGCTCAAAGTTTGAAGTTTGTGAACCCTAGCGCATTTTTTTTTAAATTTTCCAAAAAAGATCGGAAAATAATTTTCCGAGAATTAGGGTAAAATTGTTTTTTTTTTCAATTTTAAATTGGGCGATTTTGAGTAAGTCAGCAACGTTATATTTGTTGTTTTTTTAATGGATCAGGTAAGTGTTACTGGCACATCATCCAGCCAGCTAGCCAGACAGACGGACATAGCTCAATCGTCTTAAAAAGTATATAAACGAGTTTGGGCTTAAGATACTTGGGATCTAACATGTCTCCTTTAATACGTTACACTTTTTCTCGTATCAAATGGTACATCCATAAGGTTTTCGTTCTCTTTTTAATCCTTACAATTTTCGCTTATTTTCACTTTTATTTAGTGTGAGCTGTAAACAATATCAGCTTGCACGTACAGCTATGCTCAAACATATAATTGAACCATCGATAATAAAGAGCATAATTTGTTAGGTTTACGGTCTTGTAAACAACGATAAATCTATTTTAACGTCTGTTTTTGTTTGGGAGGTAAAGAATAGAAGCAAAATACTTTATAGAGCTGCGCTATTTTTGTTGTTTTGCTTAAATCAGCTTTCGTAATATTTTGGGTACTTTTTCCGGCAATGATAAATTGAAATGCATTTTATAACAGTTGTGTATCCAGGTGTTTTCATCTGCAAAGGCTTGGCGAAACAAAGCAAATAAGTCGAATATGTGAGGGTTGTTCAAAAAGGATGTACTGAGGCAAGGATTTTTTTAAAACTCTAAGAGTAGAGCTTAAAATTTAAAACAGATTATGTCATATGTATTGGGTCACATTTGTTAAACTTTTTTAAAATTTCTGCTGAAAACTGCAGCAGTTTAAGAAAATGGAAGTTTAGAACATTGGAACGTAAATAGTTGCTACGATGGGTAATTCAATATAAATTACTTTATCTATCATTATACCTTCATCCAACATAGATAATGGTGACGATCATGGCAAGAGGATTGGAACGCTCAACAATCATGCCCTGACTTTTCGTAGATAAATTTCAATGGCTTATTAATAAAAACACCGCTTGAGTTTGAATTAAATATCAAAGTAGTTCTCACGCGACTACCATGCGGGAGATCGCAGGTTCAAACCTGGCTCCAGTCATCTTAAAAGAAAAAAATAAATAAAATTTTCTTTCATTGTCGGCTCCCCTCGAATGTTGTTTGACAGCAACTTCGCAGTATTAAGCGTTGATTCAATCGTCGTGTCTAGTAAGAGCTTCTCAAAACAGTGACGTTCGCATTCGTCGATAAATAAGTAGGTGCCGTTAGTTGTGAATCTAAAAATAGAAAGCGTGTTAATTCACAACAACGCGAGAAGCTATCCCATACCTCATTCATGGGGTGCAAAGGGAAATTAAGTAGTAGTTCTCCTCGGTTTGAAAATAATTTAATTCTTAAAAGTCATTGAAGCATTTTGTTAAAATTTTTGTTGCCTTAATTTCTTCATCTGTTTAACTACGTTAAATTTTAAATTAAGCACACATTAATAACTAAAAGTATAATCTATAATATAAAAATAAGTCGCTGAATATTTTGCTAAGCGCAAAACTCGAGAACGGTTGGACCGATTTGGCTCAATTTTTTTTCAGTTACTCGTAATTGCCAGGAGTAGGTTTTTACGAAAGAAAATTTTGAAAAACCCTCCGGAAAAGCCGGAAAATTGGAAAAACCGAAAATTGCTTTTTTGTATGGAATTTTGTGTGCAATTTTTACAAATAATTTTTCGAATGGAAAAATAAAAAAATTTTGTTGGAAAATTCCGGAAAAATTCGATAAATTTTAATACTATTTTTCGACGAAATTTAGCTTTTTGTTGTATGATTTGACGATTTTACTGCGAAAAATTTTAGATAATTATTCCGACATGACTTTCCGAATGGAAAATAGACAAATTCTTGATGGTAATCTCGGAAAAACTCGAAAAATTTGGATTTTTCGAAAGGACATGGTTTTTTTTACGGAGAGTTATTTACTAGACTAAAGCCTCCTATTAGACAATCAAACTTTAGACGGCGTACGCGACGTGCTATAATTAGTCAGAACGTCCGTAATAAACAAACGCAAAAGGAACGGGCCAAAAAAATTTTGGGAAACGTGCCCATATTGCACAGTTTCGCGCTGCACAATCACCAGCTCAAATTCGACAAAATGTTACTAGAAGAAGACCAGTCGTAAATATAGACTAGAATCGAGCTGCTTTTGAATACGATTCCACAATCGCCTACAAAGATCTTCGCTGCGTTGATATCGGTTCATAGTCTGTCGTATGCCAGAATTGCAATGCATTGAAGTTACAATCGGAAAATCCCGTCATTCGGAGCCGAAGTTGTTGATCAACCCGGCAACAATCCGAGTTAAAAGGTAATGGCGTCTCATTACACAGTGGAACAGTGAAAAAAAACGCACGAACATAGTTATGCAGTTCAGATAGTATTACTGGAGCTGAGTAAACCCCTAGCTCAGTGAAAAATATTTTTTTCACTTTTTTAAAATAGGTCGCAAAAACATTTTATTTCTTTTCGTTGCTTAAAAAAAGAAACGAAGACATAATATTCAATGATATTAAATATTCTAGGAATATCTTAAGCAAAGTGTAAACTGAGGCAAGGTTTTGCCCAACGTTCGAGTGTTTCTGAAAAAGTTTGATTTTGTTTCAGTGTTATTATTAAAAACTATTCCTCCCGTTTTGCTCGAAATTGCTTACACACATTCAGATTCAAGGGCAAATACATCATCGAGCTGCCGCTTTGTTACCACCACCAAACGATGATCATAAGTTCATTAAGATCTATTTCGTTGGTGATTCGGCAATAGAACTAGATCAACGTTGTGCAATTTTTACTTCAATAAAACACAAAATAATCGAACAGTTGCAATATTTTCTGCATTGGATACAATTATAGTGTTCAAATACTTGAATTTTTCAGAAAACCGGTTTCCGGTTTATTCGAAAAATACCTTTATCCAACAATTCGGTTTTCGAACACATGATTTAGTAGATTTAGGATATTTTAACTTAACATATAAGTGCAATGTATATGATGTACTCACAAACTTTAAAGGCGTTTTCTCTAAAATTTTAAATTTACACATACCTTGGCTTAGAATTATGGTATCGATTTGAACCACCTTAACCACCTTTTTACCATTCCATATGAATATCGACGCCGTGCTGCTCATTTCAAGGTGAGATCCCAATCTATTTTAAGATGAGATCCCAACTGTATTCTTTTTGCGATCGAACATTTTTGTTAGGAGATAACTGCATTTAAAGTTGTTCATATGAATATCGACGGCTTCACAGGTACTGCAGGGTGGGAATGTGGAATCACACGATATTTTTCTCAAGCGTCGGGAAATTTATCGGTCATATGATGCACTTCAATACCCGTTGGTGTTCCGCCGTGGAGAGGGCGAATATCACCACAATAAAGATGGTAAATACAACGACAGGTTTGTTTACAAGTCATCAGGAAAAGAAACGACTAAAAAGGTTAGCTCAAATAATTTTTATGCGTATCGATCGCAAATTGCGTTAGCTGTTGCATCATCTGCTGCCACTTTATTGAAAGGCGGTCAAACTGCACACCCCGCTTTGAAGTTGGCGATGAATCTTCTCACAGTTGACAAGCCATTGGGCACAATATCCAGAAGTTCGGCGACAGCGAAATTGTTGCGAGAATGCAAAATCATCATTCGGGATGAATGCACGATAGCGCTTCAACGAGCTTTCTAGGCAGTTGACCGAAAGATGAAGGATTTATGAGGTGATTCGAAACGATTTGGTGGGGGCTACAATATTTCTGCCGGAAGATTTTCGTCAAACGCTTCTCGCCATCCTCATTTCCCTATTCGATTGGTTTTTGCGACGACAATCAATAAATCGCAAGGCCAATCATTGAAAGTTTGTGGGATCAACCTCGAATTTCTCAGTTTATTTTAGCGCCGAAAAACAAATCGAAAAACATTGTTTTTCAGACCGCTTTTCAATGATTTCGATTAAATGCAATTAAGTCACATTAAAATTTTAACTATATGTGTTTTAATATTACTCTGGAGCTTATAAGAAGGCGTTAACTTGGAGCGAGACGAAGTTCGCCGAGTCAGAAGTTGTATGGCAGAACAACGTTTGCCGGGTCAGCTAGTTTGTCAATAAAATGTGAACCCGATGTAAAGTTTTTCAATTATTACCATCAGCATGAGGCCACATTTAATTTCATTAACTATTCAATAGATATTTTTGGCAACTCCTATATCATGTTTTTAAGCTTCTCTATTAGAGCTTATTACTAATGAGTAGAATTCCTCCAATTTATCATGTAATGAATTTGTTCTCAGGTGTAAGCAATATGTTTTTTTTTGTTGCCGGCAACTACAATAATATTTGTGTGCAACAAACCTACGACTACCAAAATAGAGTCAGAGATTTTTTTGTCTCCCAATGATTTGAACAACAGTAAATCATACTTACGGTGTTGTTTTTTCTGTTTCCAAATTCTACTGCAAAATACAGCATAAAAACAATAGTCTGGTGCTTTTTTTCAGCTAACGTCGGCTTTATTTTTCTGCAATATATCGGGGACAATGTCAACACAAATTGGATTGCAAATTGGATTGCAGGTGTTTTGTAAGGGCCATTTAAGTGAATTGTAAATAGGAATAATGGAGCAATCTCATCCTCTTGGCAGTGATGTTTCAGTTGCAAGCATTCACGTCCAATTGTTAGAAATTCTTGTTAAACCTCTTATGTCATGTTTGGTCTTTAACATTTACTATTCGTACTGTTTCTATGTATGTTAGAGGAGAAATGATTAAAGCTGACAATTTTGTAATACGATATATTGTAGTATGTCTTTTTTGTTAGTTACAGATCATATATTTTTTCCCCAACACTACGGAACATATTTTGCTAAAATGTTTACAAATATATTATTGGAAATTATTTCCGTCATTCGTTCATCTCAGATCCATTCAACGAAGTGTTTATCGCCCCATTCTGCGCCGGCCATTGAGTTTCTGGCCAAAAAATTATCGAACTGCATTTTCTTTCATTCGTACAACATGTCCAAGTCAGCGCATTCGGATTATTTGGATGCGCTAAGTTACAATTTGATCGCCTTTCTTAAGCACAGAACATAGATAAAGTAGATTCCAATTATTAGGATTTCTTGTCAGTTCAGTTCTTTGTGTTTTCATAATAGTTATTTATGGAGAGTCTAAGGTCACTGCGCCCGAACCTTGTTTCTTGCGGCTGCCAAAGCCACTAAGAGAGCCGTTGTGTTGAGTTTCAGTATCTTCTGTTACCTTAAGTTGTTCAGGCGAACAAAAGATCTATCGGATGTTGTGAGCTGCTTGGGGACCCTGCGGAGATATGCAGGTTATTTTTAAAGAATAATGACCTGAAAACTTCAAAACCTCTTTTTTATCAAAAACATTTTTGATTAATGCTGCACAAGCAAAACAATTACATATAACACTACCTATTTAATAAATGCAAATCTTTATTTTTCTTTAATACATCTTTCGTATAATAACAATTTTGTGCACATTTTAGCTTCTCAAAACTTTTGCTGTATATTTGTTAATAAAACTAATAATGTCTTTAAGTCATTCTCCGATTTCGTCGGTGTCATTTTGGTTCTTATAGTTGCACTTATAATCTTAGCGGTGCTATGATGACCCTTAAAGGCCATTAAGGAAGCGAATTTTATGCTATTGCAGCTATAGTTGCAGTTGTGTGACTAGGGATGCATGAGTTGTGGCATTCTAGTGCACAATGGCTGCACAAAAGGAGATTATGTAGCAGCAGCAACAACAAGTGAGATGTCTTAAGATTCAGAGCGAACACGTTGCACATGGATGACAAAGGGAATGAGAAGTTCTAAATAAGCTTAAGAAGTATTAATTAAATGGTGCTACAGTGAAAATTAAGTATAAAATTTGTATTAATATCAATGCTGCACCGGCTCTAGTACTTCATATAAGCTGGTAAAGGATACGTTAATGTAACAACATCGTAAACATAGAGTTCAATTTGTAAATTTTATACAAAAATTTCGAAGTATTTGGCGGCTACTTAATCAAGGTAAACACACAAGTAAGACGTCCCTAGATTGCAATAAATAAATTCCTACATATTACGTGTGTCATGCTCAGTCCAATGTAACCCAGCTAAACAGTGATACAAACACTTTTCTACACACACAAAATGATTTCAAATGCATCTCTCAATATGCGAGTTGTACGCACAGTAATGCTGCTGCAGTATCTTTCTGATATCTGCGAAGTTGACACGTGAGGAAAGTGACTTTAAATGTAACAGGAAATTTATTTATGTTCCCTACTATGAGCCTGAACACACATTTCACTTGCGTTATTCAACGATTCTCACTCTTTTAAGCCAGTTTACAACACTCTTGTACTATGTCTTATGAACGATTTTCATTTACAATGACAATTTGCAGCAGAAACAGCTTCAATGCAACGGTAACGGTGTCGTAAACCACAACTGCGTTGTCATCAACGCCATTGCAACAGAATGTGAAAATCGTATAATACGTATATACATGTGCACTACCAAATATTCCATGTGAAGACTTTTTTGCCGCATATGGATGCGGAAGTTCGGACAAACAAGTTCAGCAATGAATCAATCACGATTTGGCCGATCTAGAACCCCAACGGATCCCAAAAAATTAGAGAATATAAGAGTTTTTGTTCGTAAACTTTCTAGACGCTCTACTCGGAAAAGGTCTAGTGTTTTATTTTGAAATCGAATTTTTCACATACATTTTATGAACAATCTTACAAGTTTTAATTGGTGCAAAAAATAAAGACTAATTGGAGGCAGTTCACGAAATGTTTAGAACTATCAAATCCCCTCTCATTGAAATTAACAAACAGCGGTATTAAATCAACAACAACATTTTTTAGTCAAGAAATTGTCATAAATATATAATTTCTTTACAGTTATATGCAAATATAACCCTACCTGTTGGTTATATTTGTGGGTTACCTCGTCATAAATTTTATTATTTCTTTCACTGCATTTAATAGCCTTAGACACATTAATCACAGCCGTATACTTGATACCTCCGGCTTTTACGTTCTGATTATTATGGTAAAATTTATATTTTGTCGGCATGTCTTTGCATTTACTACCTGCACATGAAAGGAAGGATGTTTAAAAGGAGGCAAGAAATAGACAAATAGATATGACACAGACGTAGACATAAAAATATTAGTGCGTTTTTCTTAAAGTTAGTATATGACCGTTACTTGCAATAGAAAATATGAGGAAAAATTAGAAAACTTAAGAGGTATTTTTTTTTTGCAGATGCTTCAAGTAGAAGAGTGACTATACAGCTGATATATCGAAAGTTTAACAAAATACAGATTTTGTTTATAAATTGCTTATTTTTAAAATCCACTAACTTGTGGGCATGCCTAGTTCACTTTGGAAAAACTGTTAAAAATTTCATCAGAGTGAATTCTTTAATAATGCAGCTCGCCCGACAGTCTTCTATGCGTATGCATATTAGCGAATATTTTTGTAGTTCCATACCAATGAGAGTAATTGTCGAATCTTATAGTCAATACCTGCTTGTGCGTTGCACCTAAAACGGAAAATAAAAAAAAATTAAATTATTCAATGCTACCAATGCAAAGTTTTCAGCGGTCAAATAACGATCTACTCGACTTCACGAAAATCGCTTTTTGAAACTTCATGAATACCACCGACGAAACACATGTAGATGGTTGTGACAGTGGCCTAACTAAGATCACCGTGAGATAGTCATGCCTTGGTCAGCACCATTACACCATGTAATTATTACACAATATTGTAGGTCATTTATAACAATACCAACTGCAACTACATCTAACAAAATAATTTAAAGTAGCAGTTATAAACAGAAACATTTTTTTTGTTAAACAAGTTAAAAAAGAAAACAATAGTTCATATATAATAAAAGTTTTTTATGTATAACTAGTGGGCCCGGCAATGCTTCGCTATTGCATTTTAACTTGTAATATATTTCATATTTAGGTCTACAAAGTGCTTTGAAAACGGTACTTGAGCTCGATAATGATATGTTGAGTTTATTAACTTATGTAACTAATTTCAAGCAACTCCTTAACATGAAAGTTAAGTGTTGTTGTTTTAAATTCTAAATATCATAGGCTCTATGACGATAGTAAAAAGTTCATCAGCAAAGTCATATCTTTTACAAATCGGAAACAGACATTCCGTTACAGATCAAAATTCAATGTAGTAGCGGTAACAGTCTTTATACAAACTATCTCTTTGGCGTAAAAAACACTTTTGACATGCCTTCTCCGCCTATTGACCGAAAATGAAAATTTCTTTTGAAGCTTCATGCCTTTAGCCATAAAAACCTCTTTTGCCATGTCCTCTTCTCATATGGATCAACAATATTTCCGAATACTATTTTTGTATTGAACTCGTATTACCATTCTATGAGATAATTCGGTCACCAACGTTTGGCTTTACAAAGTGATGATCTCACGCGCTGTATGGCATTTTACGCCGTCATGTTGGAACCATTTCTCCTTCAAATAATGTGCAATGACATGGTAAATAAAAAAATCAATTGATCGTCCACTGGTTTTAGTTCTTCTACCAGTTGGATATATGAATATAGGCCAAGATCTTTCCTCAGCATTTGCAGAGACCGATTTGCTGTGAACGGCGTCGGTTCGATAAATTCCAGTCCCCTGTCACACTTACGTCTACAGCGTCGATGGCTTCTATTAGCTGCTTAGATGGATGCGTATATGCACCATAAACTCCACAAAGGGCAAACAGAACGCGCATTTTGAAAATATATTTGCATGATTTGTAAACGTTGATCTTGTGTAGTCTTTACATGATGATTTTTCAAACAAAGTCTCAATGAAAGTCTATCACACTTCCCACGCCTCGCCTGAATGACGAATTGGTTGACCTAAAATGGCAACAAAAACGGTAAATGGGTTTGGTTAGGGGTCAATTGTACATTAAAAATCCACATGAATCAAAATCCTAGCTGATACTTTTTTTAAGATAAAAGGATTTTTCGTTTATTTACTCCGTTTTGCGCTTCTTTTAGAAGTTACGTTCGTTGCTCCATGATTATTGAAAGCGTACAAACTTCAGCTTTAAGACACTTCTATCAAAATTTAAGTTTTCTGCACTAAATTAAGCTTTACCAGCTCGAGCTAGGAATTGATATTACACACAAAGTTTACTGGTGAGATTTTCTTACAATTCATCGTAGATTTGGTTACAATTTTTGCGAATAAAAAAACTGGCCCACCTTATTGTTCATATCTCTAGGCGAACTGCAATATACTGTGGAATTTTGACAGAAAAAAACTTAAACTTTTTGGGATTGTGAAGAAAAGTGCAATAAATGAAACGTTAAGCAAACTTAATAGTTTTCATCGACAAATTCAGTTTACACTCGAAGTGGAGAAAAATGGACGACTTCCGTATTTGGATACAATTATTGTCAAGGAAGGCAATATACTCAAGGTTGACTGGTACCAAAAACCAACTTCCTCAGGAAGATTAATAAATTATTATTCGTGTCACCATGAAAATATTATCATGAACACTGCCAGAAATTTTGCCAGACGGGTGTTGGAGATAAGTGACAGACAATTCCACAAAGAAAACAAAATAAAAATAACGACAATACTGGAACAAAATAGTTTCCCTAGAAATGTAATTGCAAAATTAATAAATAATTGTCAAAAACAATGCAACCCACAAGAACAAGAAGAACCCAAAATCTACAAAGCAATGGCATACATCCCAAAATTGTCGGAAAGAATGGAAAAATCGAAAATATATGACAAAAACAAATACAAAATTGCACATAAATCGACAAACACACTAAAACAACTATTTTCAAACACAAAAAGTAAACTGGACAAAATGGACAAATCCAACGTCATTTATAAAATCAGCTGCTCTGGGGAAAGTAACAACGAATGCGACAAGGTATATGTAGGTACAACCAAAAATAAACTTCGTACAAGAATGTCCGGACATAAATCGGACATTAAAAGTAGGGTCAAATCCGCAACCCAAAAAACCGCACTTGCTACCCACTGTGCGGAGAGAGGACATATACCGGATTTAGATAATGTTAACATTCTGGATACGGAACAGCATTACAGCAAAAGATTTATGCTTGAAATGTTGCACATAATCAATATACCGAAAGAGAGAAGAATGAACTACAAATCGGATATTGAGAACTTAGCATTAAACTACAGACACATCATCTGTAAAAACAATAGATGTTAACGTTAGTGCAATTTTTAAATTTGTATGTAAATGACCTTTTTATAATTGTTACTCGTAAGTTTTGTTTAATCTTGTGATGTGAACATAAATAATGACCAAAACAATTTGTATTTCTTATTGTTTAAAGAATCCTGAAGATGCTATCCGACGGATAGCGAAATATCGAAATAAATATTAAAAATAAAAGACCTTGAGCTCGACTAATTATTCCAAGAATATTAAAGAAAAACAGGTCGAATAAAAACTGAAATATAACTGTTTATTTTAAAAGGGGTGTGGTACAGCCCACTTCCACTCTTACTGTAATTTATACAGCTACAACAACATATGTAACAAATCTCATCTTCATACCTCTGATAGTTCATGAGATATAGCCCTTTTGATTTTCAAGTTGTATCAGCGGTGCCACGCCCCTTTATCCAATCACAACCTATTATAGCCAGGGACTATCAACAGGTCAACAGTACCATTTGGTAAAATTTTCGTATCAATCGGTCTATTAGAAAAGCCGTTAAAGCGATTTTTGAAAAGGGGGCGTGGCACCGCCCACTTCCACCTTGGCTGTAATTAATACTGATCCAAAAACATATACACCAAATCTCATCTTCATACCTCTGATAGTTCATGAGATACAGCCCTTTTGATTTTCAAGTTGTATGGGCGGTGCCACGCCCCTTCGTCTAATTGGACCGAATTGTAAATATAAACCACCCGGGGCGCCACCCAAACGCATACAAAAAAATTTATGCAAATCGGTCCAGCCGTTCGTGAGTTATGAAGTCACAACACACTTGCAACAATTTTTTATATATATAGATTAATACAATCATAATAAATATTTCCACAAAAACGCAAATAGCTACTATGGTTTTCAGAGAAAATATAAATTTATTATGCACAAGAACATGAGTTAATTCCTTATAAAAATAATTGTACAAAAGTGTTCAAGTAAATATGTTTGAAAAATATCTACAGTACTGTTTTTGAATAACGTTGTTGTTTGCTCAACTTATGTGATTGTTCTTATTATATACAAAAACATTTATATCAGATTTAATTTACTTTTATTCAAAAAAAACAATAAGATTTACTACATGACTGAAATGATAAATAGGCTTTCATGGAATTTTACATTTAAGAAGAGAAAATGTTTTTACAAGGATGTAATATTGAGAGATTACTTGTTTTGTATAAAGTTAAATATGGATAGTAGATAACATATTCCATTATTTTTTAGCCAAAGCAGTGATAAGGAAAGTTGTTAAACAGTTTATGTTAAGTTTATACTAAGATTTAGAGATATCATGCCACGAGATATTAATATAGTGGAAAAAATAAAAACTACTCAATATAGCCACCGTATTCAAAAGTTTGTTATTACAGTGTTATAGCGTCCGACATTCATGATAATGTTCGGTCTGGCCTTATTTTTAAAGACTACTAACCCTGAAAGCGCACCAAACAGTGCATTTTTGTGGATGTATTAGTAGTTTGAGAATTTCTTTCGGTTTATTTTGGTTATTGGCGTATCCATTAAACCAGAAATGTGCTTTGTCAATTAACAAAATTCAGTGCTGTGGTGAGTTTGTTATTTGACATAACTTGAGAACCACCACCACTTGTCCGATTTAGCTGAAACAAATTGAAAAAAAATTGAGAATTACAATTCCTTTAATCTGTTCATATAACGTTTCCCTACATAAGCAACAGTTTCACTTTTCCCTTAATCAAATGATTTTGAACTGGGTTTATTTTGTAGAAGTTACAATGTAACTGTTGTACTCCGTGGCGTATGATTTACGTGGTATATTACTTATGATAATCATACGCCACCATATAGTATTTATGTTATGTCAAACAAAAGAGCCTAAGACGTGACAAATTCCCCCATACGATATTCTTCTGTGCACGTTTACACATAAGTTGCATAAATAACACAGTCAATTCTAAAAATTTCACGTGAAAGTAGCCCCAAAAAGAATAAGTTCTGCAAGTTACATGCCATAATAATTTAATATCGATTTAATCGAGGTAATAAAATTTAAGTTCTTACACACTGTTTGTTTTTGTGTTAATCTTTTTCAGATTTTTTTTCCCATATTATTTATCCGATGACATGGAATCTTTTTAGTAATTTATTCTGACAAAGGTCCATGAAAACCGCGGAAGGGCATGAACATTGAGAAAATAACTTGTCGGAGGAAGGGATAAAGATTATTAAAATGAATAAATTATTGTGAAAGTTTTAAAGTAAGGGTGTGAGTATAACACAAGAAGAACAAGATAATGTGAGTCCCATTTTACTATTAACTGAAAGTATTAACATATAGGCTAACATATAATATATTATGGTGGCTTTACACTACTTCTAATTTAGTGTTCATAAAGTAAAAATTAGATTCACCATTTTGCGTCATAATGACAAATCTCTAAATCTTAATATATATAAATTACGTGTCACGTTGTTTGTCCGCGATGGACTCCTAAACTACTTAACCGATTTGAACCAAATTTGCACACCGTGTTCGGTTTGATCCAACTTGAAAGATAGGATAGCTTACATCTTAAAGGGGCGGCGCCACGCCCCTTTTTTGAAATATCGCTCATACGGCTTTTCTAATAGACCGATTGATACAAAAATTTTACCATGAGGTACTGTTGACCTGTAGATAGTTCCTGACTACATTTGGTTGTAATTGGATAAAGGGGCGTGGTACCGCCCATACAACTTGAAAATTAAAAAGGCTATATTTCATGAACTATCAGAGGTATGAAGGTGAGATTTGGTATATATGTTGTTGGAGCAGTATTAATTACAGCCAGGATGGAAGTGGGCGGTGCCACGCCCCCTTTTCAAAAATTGCTCTAACGGCTTTTATAATAGGTCGATTAATACAAAAATTTTACCATGACGTACTGTTGACCTGTAGATAGTTCCTGACTTCATTTGGTTGTAATTGGATAAAGGGGCGTGGCACCGCCCATACAACTTGAAAATTAAAAAGGCTTTATTTCATGAACTATCAGAGGTATGAAGATGAGATTTGTTATATATGTTGATGGAGCAGTATAAATTACATCCAGGGAGGAAGTGGGCGGTGCCATGCCCTCTTTTCAAAAATCGCTCTAACGGCTTTTCTAATAGATCGATTGATACCAAAATCTTACCAAGTGGTACTGTTGACCTGTTGATAGTCCCAGGCTATATTTGGTTGTGCTTGAATAAAGGGGCGTGGCACCGCCCATTCAACTTGAAAATTAAAAGGGCTTGCAGTATGAATTACAGTAAGGGTGGAAATGGGCTGCTCCACACCCTTTTTAAAACAAACGGTTACAACTGTCAAAATTTCACAGTATATTGCTGTTCAACTAGAGATATGAACAGTAAGGTGGGCCAATTTTTTTATTCGCACAAATCGTAACCAAAATCGGAATCTACGATGATTTTTAAGAAAATTTCACCAATAAACTTTGTGTCTAAAATCAATTCCTAGCTCGCGTTGGGAAGCATGAAGATTTCAGATAGAGATTTTTTTGTTTTTAAATGAGCACAAACCGAAAACTTCAGATATATATTTTTACAGACCTTCTGCGTAAAACTGACTTCCCAACGAACTAAATGAGGTACTACAGAAGCAAATCTATGTATTGGTTAAAAAGTTATGGCCTCTGAGAGTTGGCATACAGAAATTAAGTTATTAAAAATCATATTTCAGAATATTTGCTCATTGCTAAAAAAAAAATCTCTACCTGAAATCTTCATGCTTCTCAGCGCGAACTAGGAATTGATTTTAGATATATAGTTTCTTAGTGAAATTTTCTAAGAATTCTTCGTACATTCCAATACTGATATACGGTTAACAGGTTGTTTTTTTTTTTTGACGCGAACTAATTAATTCGCCCTAATGATCAGGCTATTTCGAATAAAATAAGTTAAAAGTGCCGAGGCGCTGCCCACGCACTTCAATAGTTAACTTTTTACCTGTATCAAATAATGGTCCGTACACCAGGCAGTTGAGGATGCGCAGACTAAAATAGTGATTTTTTTTAATTTACTTTACAGGTATGTATTTTTCAATTACTTCTCAGGAGAGCGAATCGGTAATAAATCATATAGATAGAAAAATTAAGCAATATTCATTGTAGTTATACTACAATGGTTAAATTTTTATAGTATATCAGATGTAACATTAGCAAACAATTGAAAATAACCTATGCATGGGGTATTTTCTTGACATATAGAACTTCTGATAGGTATAAGTGTAAATCTAGCTGTCATACTAATGAAGTGTAATAGACTTTCTTTTAGTATACTTTGCAAAATCACCATGTAAAAACTAAACAAGAACAAAGTTTACAAATCATGCAAATTTATTTTCAAAATGCACGTTCTGTTCGCCAAACTTATGGAGCCCTTTATGAAGTTGAGGCTGAGCAGCTAATAGAAGCCATCGACGCTGTAGACGTTAGTATGACAGGGGACTCGAATTTATCGAACCGACTTCATTCTCTGGAACTCGGTCTCTGCAAATGCTGAGGAAAGACCTTGGCCTACATTCATATAAAATCCAACTGGTAGAAGAAGTAGAGCCAATGGACGATCAATTGATTTTTTTATTTATCATGTCATTGAACATTATTTGAAGGAGAAATGGTTCTAACACGACGCTGTAACATGCCATACAGCGCGTGAGACCATCACTTTGCTAAGCCAAACGTTGGTGACCGAATTATCTCAAAAAATGGTAATACGAGTTCAATACAAAAACAGTATTACGGATTATGCTTGATCCGTGTGAGAAGAAGACATGACAAAAGAAGTTTTTATGGCTAAAGGCATGAAGCTTCAAACGGAATTTTCATTTGCGGTCAGTAGGAGAAGGCATAACAAAAATTTTTTTTTATGACCAAAGAGATAGTTAGTATACAGATGGTTCACGCTACTACGGATCAAGATAAATAATTTTGATCTTTAGAGATATGTATGTTTCCGATTTGTGAAAAAAGTGGTTTTTCGCCCTACATACTGAAAAATCTTAATCTACATTTTTATTAGCATTAACAACAATAAAACTTAAGTAGTAAACTTTAATGTTAAGGAGTTACTTTAAATAAGTTACATAAGTAAATAAACTCAACATATTTTTGTCGAGCTTTAGTGCCGTTTTCAAAGTACTTTGTAGACCTAAGTGTGAAATATATTACAAGTTAATATGCAATAGCGAAGCATTGCCGGGCCCACTAGTCTATATATATAAAAATGGTGGCAAAAATGTATAGTAATACATCAATTGAGAACGGCTGGACCGATTTTGCTGAAATTTTTTTTCAGTTGTTCGTAATTGCCAGGAGAAGGTTTATGTAAAAGAAAATTTTGGGGAAAATCCTCCGGAAAAGCCGGAAAATTGGAAAAACCGAAAATTGCTTTTTTGTATGGAATTTTGTGTGCAATTGTTACGAATGATTTTTCGAATGGAAAAATAAAAAATTTTGTTGGAAAAATCGGAAAATTCCGGAAAAATTCGAAAAAATTTAATACTATTTTTCGACGAAATTTTGCTTTTTGTCGTACGATCTTGCGAAAAATTTCGGATAATTATTCCGAAACTACTTTCCGAATGGAAAAAGAGATAAATTCTCGGTGGAAAACTCGGAAAATTCCGAAAAAATCGAAAAATTTGATTTTTTTGGCATTATTTTGCATTTCATCGCCTGATTTTAGGTAAATCGCAAATTAAATTTTTGTCGGTTTTCGAATGGAAAAATAGAAAATTTTAGTTGGAAAATTATGGAAAATGCCAAAAAAATATCTCTTTTTTTCGACAAAATGTTGCATCTTATCGTATGTTTTTGTAATTTTGGGCGATGAAAATGTGAACAATTTCGAACAATTATGACTTTTCGAATGGAAAAATAGAAAAAATTCTTGGCGGAAAACTCGGAAAATTCAAGAAAAAAATCTAAAGATTTGCATGCCTTCGACAAAATCTTCCATTGTATCGCTTGATTTGATGATTTCAGACGACGTAAAGGTGCAAATTTCGTTGTGTTGCTGAAAAATTTTGGATTATTGTGAAATGTATAAATATAAAAATAGTGTGAAAAATGTATAGTAATTTATCAAGAGAGAACGTTGGCCCAGTGTACTCTATTATTTTTTTCAATTGATCGTAATTGGCAGGAATTTTTTATGCCACAAAATTTTGGAAAAATCTTTAGGAAAAGCCTGGAAATTTGAGTGCAATTGTTACGAAATGGCTTTTCGAATGCAAAAATAGAAAATTATTAGCAAAAACCACGGAAAATTTCGGGAAAGCGCATAAAATTAGATTTTTTATCGACGAAATTTTGCAGTTTTCGAAAGATTTGATGTTGGTTGGAAAATTTAACGAGATAAATAATATCTATATATATAAAAATTGTGTAATAGTAATTCATATAGTCATTTATCAATTGAGAACGCCTGGACCGATTTTGCTGAAATTTTTTAGTTTTTCGCAATTGCCAGGAGGGAGAAAATTTTGGGAAAATCCGGGAAATTGGAATAACCGAAATTTTGTGTGCAATGACTTTTCGAATGGAAAAATAGAAAAATATTGATGAAATATTCGGAAAATTCCGGAAAAATTCGAAAATTTTTAATTTTTTTTCATCGAAATTTAGATTTTTGTCGTATGATTTGATAGTTTTGGACGATGTAACTGCGAAAAATTTTAGATAATTATTCCGACATGATTTTCCGAATGGTAAAATAGACAAATTCTTGGTGGAAAACTGCGAAAAACTCGAAAAATTTGGATGTTTCCAATAGGACATGGTTGTTTTTAGGGAAAGTTATTTACTAGACTAATGCCTCCTATTAGACAATCGATCTTTGGACGACGGACGCGTCGTGCAATAATTAGTCAGAACGTCCTTAATAATCAAACGCAAAAGTAACGTACCGAAAAAATGAATGGAGATGTGCCCATATTGCACAGTTTCGCGCTGCACAATCACCACCTGAAATTTAACAAAATGTTACTAGAAGAAGATCAGTCGTAAATATAGACCTTTGAATATGATTCCACCATCGCCTACAAAGATCTGCGCTGCGTTGATATCGGTTCATTGTCTGTCGTATGCCAGCATTGCAATGCATTGAAGTTACAATCGGAAACTCCCGGATAATGCTGCGCTGATGGCAAGGTGAAATTGCGGTTTTGACTTATCCTCATTGGATCAACCCGGCAACAATCCGAGTTAAAAGGTAATGGCGTCTCATTACACAGTGGAACAGTGAAAAAAACGCACGAACGTAGTTATGCAGTTCAAATAGTATTACTGGAGCTGAGTAAACCCTTAGCTCAGTTAAAAATATTTTTTTTACTTTTTTAAAATAGGTCGCATAAACATTCCTCCCATTTTGCTCAAAATTGCTTCTACACATTCAGATTCAAGGGTAAATACATCATCGAGCTGGCTCTTTGTTACCACTACCAAACGCAGATCATAAGTTCCTTCAAATCTATTTCGTTGGTGATTCGGCGATTGAACAAATTTTCTGCATTGGATACAATTATACTTGAATTTTTCAGAAAACCTGTTTCCGGTTTATTCGAAAAATACCTTTTTCCAACAATTCGGTTTTTGAATACCTGATTTAGTAGATTTAGGATATTTTAACTTAACATATAAGTGCAATCTATATGATGTACTCACAAACTTTAAAGGCGTTTTCTGTAAAATTTTCATATTACACATACCTTGGTTTAGCATTAAGGTATCCATTTGATCACATGCATGTTAATCACCTTTTCAAAATATCTACTGGCGCTTTGTAATGGCCAAATTCCTGTTTATGTTTCAACTGGATTCAGGTGGTCTGTGAAGCTTCACCAATGTTTTAGCACAATGGTCATTGTTGACAGTCAGTCGTTGCTGCAAGTGTCTCATGTGCCACAACCTCACTGTGACATGCATATGAACATATGATGACGTTCCCGTCAAATTTTTTCAAAGGAGAGGAAGTCCTTATCCCTCGAATTTCTATTTTTCCAACCGATTTTCCCTTACAATTCTAGCGATTTGGAAATTTGTGGGATCAATCCTGAATTTCTCAGTTTTTCGGGTGTTAGCAAACTGTCTTCGTTGTTTGTTTTAGCGAAAAACATTGTTTATTTTGTTGTAAAGAGCGGCGTTTCACTGATTTTGATTAAATTCAAATAAGTCACATTAAAATTTGAACTTTATTTGTTTTAATATTACTCTGGAGTTTATATGAACGCGTAAACT